>OMKX01056106.1:0-13763 GCA_900302425.1 Brosme brosme
CCGGTGTAAATAATTCTTATGAAGGTCTGTTAAAATAACCACTTTCTCCATGCTTTTATTTTGATAGTGTATTTTGCCGTCATGGGTCTTTTATTTTGACGCAGGAAGTTTGAATCTACAGTAGGTAACTTGACTTGAAGGAGATCGCACGGAAAGGTTATTACGTGTAATTACGGAAGGAATTCAGGCTACACACGGTTGCTCTGCATAACAATTTGTAGTAATTAATAAGTGCCTAGCTGGAATGGGAACAAGGTATTGTGTGTTTAATTTGTTTAAGACTTTATATTACTTAAAATGTGTTTAAATGTGTTGTTGCTGTACAGCCGTGCAAATGTTATCTTCATGGCGATAGTTGTATATGTGTAAGAGCTAATTAATGTTATTTATCTGTCCTGTAGCTCTTACGGTGTTTATGAAGAAAGATGTGAAGAAAGGAATATTTATGCTCAAAATAAGGCTGACGGCTGAACGTAAATAAAGGCTTCTGAAACATCTGTAAGCTTCACCATTGTCCGGCTGGGGTTCGCTATACTCGCTGCAATTCAATTTGGAGTCATAAACGATCGTCAAGTTAGAAAATGAGTGCAATGAGACAGAACAAGGGAATTATGAAAGAAAACATTTTAAATTGGATAATTATAAGTTAACATTTTACAACCAAAATATGTATAATTCTAAACCACACACTTGGCTATGAGTTGGTAACTACTTGAATGCAGCAGATAACTTCCTAAATCACAAATGTTGGCAACAGCATTCATATCAGGGAAATTGCAATCGTTGACCCTGTAATGTTGTTTGTCTCCTTTAATTATTATTTTTTTATATACAAGGCCATAACCTTTTTTTTTGTGCGGAAAACTTGGACGTTAATAACTGAAGGTGTCTAATGTCTGGACCCCAAAGTTATTATTTAAACAGCAAGACACACTCAGAAATGTCAAACGAGTTCAACCATACACCCTTTAGACCAGACAGGATGTCCGTCAAGTGCTTTTATTGTGTTCTTCCATGTGGTCACACATCTTTTGTTGAATCATATACTTTGTTTTACTTACTTTCATTTAACTGTTACTTTATTCAAGATTGATGTTCTTGAATAATTAACAGTTTACTCATCAGTACATGTGTGTTATTATAATGCCTGTTTCATATCAGCTAAAGTTCAGTTAAGTTAATAAAGAGACAATCCATTTTTAATGAACTAATCTCTTTGCCTTATATCTGCAATAGTTCAATGTCTGACATTTCAATTCTTTATTATCCGGGGAAATCTGGAAAAGGATAATAGGCGTTGTGTAACGATATGTCAGCTAGCAATGAACTTGGTATAGGTGGCGTCTCATCATGAGGCCAAATCATAAGGGAGTCTTTGCCCTTTTGCGTTCTTCCATCTTGCACATATTGCACTCCTACTTCTCGCCGGAGTAGCATCAGAAGTACCTCCGTAATTTAGGCCGTGCCTTAAAAGCACACGAATCTATGCTCAGTTAAAACCAAGTTGAAGTGAGGTAAATAGTCTACAGTTGAAGTAACTTTTAGAGAGCTTGCTAGAAGTCAATCGACTCACCGACCGTCGAAAGTGTCTACCAAGTTTATTAAGCTAGAAAGTTCAGCAAGTTAATAGAAGGAAACCTCCAGAGAAGGTGGTTTCCCGGAGCTGCTGATTCCACGTTTCGTGTTCGTGCCAAGAGACGACCGCAGTGCGGTTCGGAGAACCAACTCTCGGACTCGTCCAGTTAACAGCCAGCAACGCCAGTCCAGAATCAGTGCAGGACCAGCTGATCTCAAAGTAAACACTATCCTTGTCTCTCATGTGAGTTGATGCACACTTAACTAACAGGTTAGGGAAAGTTGCTCAATCAAGGTTAAATAGTCATGTTTAGGGTTTAGTAGGATCCATAGAGTTAGGGTGTTACACGGTCAACTCTCTTGTCAAGATCTCCTGTGTTAAGCTGTGTGTTGTATTTCAAATGTTCATTTACCACCCCGATTATTATTCATATGAAATGCATTTCTTTATTTTGTAAATAAATGTCATTATAATCCAAGGAGGAAGTAGTGCTCGGGGTGGATGGATCTCAGAATCACAGATCTTGGAGAAAAGAACGACTTCGGCTAGATGTAGAAATATGCTACATTTCTGTAGTATTATCTAATATTTAATATTAGTTATATCCTTCCTAACGGAAGAGGTGCCCCATTCGAGTAGTAAAAGATTCAGGGTTACGTTTTGATCAGGTTAAGCCACTTAATCATGCTACAATGTAGCTTCTTATTTAGCCCCCTCTGTCTGCTCTATTGCCCACGGACACAGAGTGAGTCATCCGCATCCTCCCCTGATAAATCCAGGATAGCACCGGGAGTCTATTTATGGAACTCTCCGTCACACCCATTTTTCACTCACTTTTAAAGTTGCTCGCCAGCTCTCTAAAAAGCTTCTCCTCTAGTTCTATGAATGGGAGTGAGAATGTCAGGAACTCTCTGCAGAACCCCTGTCCTCTATTCGGACCGGAAAAAAAATAAAAAAATTAAAAAGCACACCAAGTCCAAGATTTGTCTTGCATTAGCATTCACAGCGGAAACCGCCATGCGCTCGTCACTAAAGGACAACATACTGTGTGCATGTGTGATATTTAATTAACTCCTAGGCTCTATCAGAGGGTCACCTTGCCAGCCAATGCTTTCCGTCACAGCGTTACTGCCACTCAATCACACGCATCCGTAAGAAGGGATTATAATGCATGCACCTCTCCGCCTCGCATCCGTTTGTGGAGGCACACAGTCGACGCACATTTATAATAAGTGGTGTTTCCGCTTAATGGAAGGCCGTGTATACAAATTTTTTTTTTTTTTTCTTTTTTACTTTTTTCTTTCTAAAGATTTATTTTTGCATTTTTAATGCTTTATGTTAGAGAGACAGACAGGAAGGTAAGGGAGAGAGGGGAAGACAATGCAGCAAACACCTCGGGCAGGAATCGAACCCTGGTCGCTGCGGTAAGGACTAAATGGTACGCGCTCTACCAGGTGAGCTACCGGGGCACCCCAAAATACAGTGGGTTTGACAAAGCGTTGCTATGGATACCTTTGACACAGGCACACATGATGCAAGAAATCCATGTGGCTGAGCTCTCCTTTCTGATTTTTTTTTCGGGCCGTTGACACCCACAATATGAATGAGTGATTAGCCAGGCACTTAGCTACAGATGGGCTGTATTCAGTTCGGTCCATTTAGCTGTGCCCTTTATCGCTATAACAAGAACAGAAATGATAAAAACCAATCGGAATTGCCCCCCCAAAAGCTGTTGATTTATTAAATCAGACATCTGCAGTGAGTCAGACCCACATTCCAAATCTCTTCACTAGTCAGATACGAACTGATTAAGTTTCCCCAAAAATCGTATCTTATCAAAGAATTTGAAGCACACAGCTGGGTGCGTGGGAAAGACCCCCAAACACCCCTCAACAATGGAATGGGAAACGTTTCGTTGAACTCCATCACTTACTGTAATTAGAATGCACCTCGTCAATCTCCACCTCAGACTGCTTCTTTGAGAAGACCAAGACCTGAAAAAATATCCAAAGGGCAAAAAAGATGACGTCACATTTCCCACAGACACTGAGCGGTAATATTATGCTGTCATGTGATTAATATGAATAAACATTAGGAGATCATGGGGGCCTCTGACAGGATGGGAGAAAACAAGATTGTGGTTTGCAATGTCAAGAGAACAGTTAGTTGTTAGCACACACCGGCTTGGCCTTGGCCTGCAGCTGATTCCTCATCTTCTCATTGGCCTCCACCTCTTTAGCGATCTCCTCAGCTGTGAAAAGAAGATGGACAGATCTTTATGAGCAGCCATATTAATTAGCCTCTGTTCACACTCCAACACCGCTTCTCCCCAAATCCAAAAAGCTTTTGGTTAATTGTTCCACTGCACAGGAAATGGGGCATCCCTGGAGATGTCAATAACCCAAAAAACGTGGAAAACCAATCACTCATAAAGACCTATAATTGAACAGAAAATGATCGTCTAAATACGAGAAACTCTGCTTCTGCAAACACATATGAATGTGGAATAAATTGTACGTATTTAATGTGAATATTGTCTACAGTTTAGCAGTCCCATTTGAAACAGCTGCCCTTCATAAAAGACTACAGAAACGTGCGCACACACAAACACACACACACACACACACACACACACACACGCACATTTATACTCTCACTTCCAGTAACGGTACTTAACGTTGGTCCGAACCTGATTTGGGACTCAGGGAGTCACACTGGGCGTTGTAGGCGTGCACAAACTCCTGGTGCCTCTTGACCAGCTGGTCCCGGGGGCCCTGCGTGGGAAGGTGGCAGTCCCGGAGCCTCCTCCTCAGGTCATGCAGCGACAGCAGGTTGTACACCAGCTTACCCATCGGCCTCATGCCGACTACCATCGAGCTGCAAGGCAGGGACACGCAGGTTCAACTCGTTAATGTATCAATACGGACGGCTAAGGACCACTGATACAGTATGTACTGCTCAGGTCCAACACACTAACAGACATACTGCAGCCAACGCCAAATCATAGAGGCCCTTACCTTATCTTTTATTGAAATCCAGAACATACTTATCTACATCTTGCTTGCTTTATCGTTTTGGTTTTCGTCCAAAAGTATACGTTTGGCATGTTTTAATTAAAGGCAATTAAAACCGTTTGTCATCACCGGCACGTCATTGGCCCCCATGGATTTGTACCTCCAAATCCAAAATGACTCCACCGTTTATGATTGATTTTGCCAGCATCTTTTGCATAGCATTTATAAATGATTGCCCAATCAATAAGAACAAATTATTCATTAGCAATTAGCATGTCATTATTTTGACAACCAGTAACTAACAGCCGTATGTTCTGTTGAATGTTTGCAACTGTATACCGTTGTCATGTTTCCATAATGTTATCTTGTTTTAGCGTATTTCAGCGTATTTATATTTATAATATTAATATAATATAATATATTATAAGTATAATGCAAACGTTTCATTCAATGCATGAACCATCGTCGAGCCCTACCCTGTCCGGAGCTAAACAGAACCATCTGTGGCAAGATCCTGAATGACCTTAGATGTGATGTGAGATCATGGTTACCTGGTGGCTACCTCTCAACCGTACAGAAATCAAACGCTATAATTAAGTATAAGTATGGGCCGGGTGGGCCATAAGGAGAGGCACTACAGCAGAACGATAAAAATGTCAACAATTAACCTTTAGCTCACAGGGGCCATGTCTGCTTAGCGTAATGATGGGCTAATGAAGGCTTAAGAGCCATTGAGCCAGCACTTGTCAGCAAGGGGTTGAGTGTAGCAGCGAGAAACTCTAAAGACAGCAATACACGCTTAATACCAAGTGGGATTACAGCTTGCTTCTCGTCTTTGGCCACATCAGCACACATGTGAAGGGATTTCACTGTGGTTGAATATAACTATTATCTCTGCATTTATACTTGTGTGATTCTCTGTGGACGCCATGTGCAATGTCTGTGAAGGTTAGCTTTTCCGTTTGCACATCCAGGAAGACAACACTGGAGACGCAGTGGGGATACTTAAAAGCAGGATAACTCAAAGTCAATTGGCCAGGAAAAAAAAGTGGCAAGGAAAAAAAAGTGGCAAGAAAAAAAGTTGAATTTGTGCCCTGGAGTGTGATGGTTTGGATCCGTGTCATAAATCAACCCCGCCACAGATTACCAAAGCAATGGAGTCATGCAAATATGCCCAGTCATTAAATGTACCACCCCAATTAATCATCCAGGAAAACCTTTTATTAACGGGCTCTTACACAGACAATTCCGTAAGAGGGTTTATTAGCAGCACATGCAGAGCTGGTGATCAATCAATTTGTTAGGATCCCTGTCCTACGTCTTCACCAGGCGGGCGTTGTAAAATATTAGGGCTATTTGATACTTTAAATGACCGAGAGGTATCAGGAAACGTTTACATTTATTGCAAATGAAAAAAAACTAAAAGTGTGCTGAACACAGGAGAATTAGGAAAGTCTAATTATAATAGGGAACAAGAATCAGCTCCTCCATAGCAATGTGGTGGATTTAAAAAACGCTTTTTCCGAAGGCAAAAGCATCATGCCTCTTAAAATGTCTTCACTTTAATAAATTCAACATTGCATCGATTTATTTGTTATGAAAAGACTAGCTATTTGCGGGCTCCGTCTGCTGAGCACAGGAGCTCCCCAGTGTGGAAGAGAAAGTTTCTGACAAGTAAACATTACGTGTCAAGAATAGTGTCGGAATCGTTTTTGACACTGCTACAGACAGCTGTTAACAAATCTGCCACTGAACAGCAGCGCTAATCGACCCCTGCCCTTGTTCCGTAGGTTGACAGGAAGCCATAATTGATACTTTATGTGACATACATGACACACGTTGTACCTCTCATCATGCAGCAGAAGGCGCGAGGGCTTACTCATTTACTCTGGTTGACCTATTACGACTACTGGCCATCTAGCGTCACGCTTGGACTTTATGGTCGTTCTATGGACTACGGGTGAGTGCACAAGCCCCGCCGTGGCCCTGGCCTGCCGGTGGGGCAGGCTTTGCCGCTTGCTTCCACTCCGGCGGCCCATTAAAGAAGCCTAAACAAACAGCTTAGCAGGGGGAAGCGCTGGGCCTGCTTTTAGCCACGGCTATTTTCAGCTCACCTCCTCAGGCTCTCCTTCTTCTCCCCGCGGGTCAGACAGGAGTCCAGGTGCTTGTTGATCATCTGCTGGGAGATACCCACGGAGCATATGGGGCATTCCACTGGAACACACAACCAGAAGAGTGGGCGCTTCACATGACACGGATCAAAGTGTTCTTTTGATTTACACATAACATCAGACACTCTAAAACCCTTATGTTGAAACTGAAAAGTTAGATTCACTAATTAATACAGATTTTAAAATGCTCAAACCAGCAGTATAAAATCACCCTTTCATCGATGAAAATCGAAGAGATGTTCACCTTTGATCACCGGCTTCACATCTTCTTCTGCTGCCAAGGAAGAGGCGATGGGTGCTTCAGCAACCGAAGATGAACTCTCCATCTTCACATTCACCTTCCAGTCAAACCCTACCTCTTCCTCCTCCGGCTCTGCCTTTATCGCCACTCCAGGAGAAGCGTTCGTTAAGCAGAGCTCAGCTTGACTAAAGGCCTGGGTGCGTGCGGTCTGTGTACTCGTGCGGGAGACGCGAGGCGTACTTCCGCCTTGCTTGGTGGTCGTAGAGGGGGATGCTTTGAGTCCCTTCTGGAAGAAATGACTCAGGATGGAGCCGTCCCGCGCTGGGCCCCTGGCCCTGGGAGTGCTGCATCCTACCGCTGAGGTCGGGTTTAAGGGCGATCGCGGCGGCGACTCAAAGGTTACTTTTGACAGCTCCCGTCTGGAATAACAAGGAGGGTCGGGAACATTAGAACATCTGGGGTGGGGTGGAGAGAGAAGCCGCTAAGGGATGGAGAGGAGACCCTGGTAAGGAACACTTTTGCACACAGACAGACGCGTGCTCTGGCAAAACACGTGGACTGCACACACTCCGTCTTGAGGAAAAAACATGACATCTATCACCGAAACGGCATAATCTAGTCCGAGGTACACAGGCATTCATAATGATACATTGGTATCATTAGAGACGGACTTGGGGAAAGAAAAACTTAAGAGGAGGAAAAATGAAAGACAAGCCAATAAGTTGTACTGACAGAGCTTATTGAAATTCAGCTCCAAATGCTCAATTATCTCCCAGAGCACGAAAGAATAGACAAGTTGGCCACAATCTTTGGAAAAATGTGGAAAGAAAACAAATCACACTCGGGCCATTACAGGGCTATAAAATGGAACCAATGAGGTGTGAGTTGCTCTGCTTTCCACAGCGAATTCTGTTTTATATGTGTCCTACTCTCTGCTCATTAGAGGACCTAAGACATGAACACTGACATTAAGTCCCAGTGGGACAAATCAAGGTGGCAAACAAACAAAATAACTAATATCCTGGGACCCTTAGGTGCGTTTATTCATCCCAATCACTGCAGGGCTGAAGGCCTTGCGTCAAGCCTACACATTTGCAATAGGGTCTAGTTATTATTGTCAAGTGATACGATATATTTCAACTTATCGAACAGTTAGTGGAGAACACTTGGTTTCTGTATATTTTAAGGTCTGATTGCTAAATCTTGTGCCTAAATAAGGGATTGCCTTTCTACCGTTTACCAGACTAATGGGAAAATCCATATCAATATAAAAAAGCCTAAAACTATGTAAAATGCCCAAACTGGATTATTAGCTTAAATGTTTCAATTTAATATGGACATTCTTTTAAATTTGTTAGACATAATGAAACACTTTAACTTTAAACTGCATTTCAAAATGGATGGAAATTACAACATTTCCTAGAACTAAACATTTCACAACCTTTTAAAATCTTTTACTTATGTTGAGGGTGGATCCTTAATTACGTTAATGAAGTCATAATGATTGCAATTATGTAGTACTTTTCCAGGCACTCAAAGTGCTTTACATAGTTAGTATGTTTATGCATGTATGTGTGTGAGAGTGTGTGTTTTGGAGGGGGTTATGACACCTCATCCACTTCCAGTGTGTAGCACCCACCTGGGTGATGCAGGGCTGCCAGTTGGCGACAGAACACTCACCACGCACTGGCTATCACATGTGAGAGAATAATGAAGCTATCCAATTAGAAACTGGGGGATAATTAGGGGATAATGTTGGTACAAGAGCCAGGTGGGTATTTGGCCAGAACACTGGGGTTAAGACCCCTACTCTTGCAATGAGTGTCAAGGGATCTTGAGTGTCTACAGGTGTGGAATAACCAGGACAAATCCTAAATCTCACCAAACTTTCTAACTAATAACGGCAATAATCCTAACCCTATATTACAATGTAAAATAATGTGAAATATAAAAACTTTTAACCACTAATCAAAGGATTATTATCAACCCTGCGATCACCACAAAACAAAGGCTAATCGATCTTTACATAAAACCGTACCGCAGCCATAAGTTAGAATAATTTTGCCTTATCGGCCATGCTTTTAGAGAGTAACAGGACAATAATAATATTGAAATTTATTCATATTAAAACTTATAATGTACTGATTAAGTAACAAAAATAGGAAATAGGCGAGAATCTGAATCAATCTGGATAGTTGAGAATCTATTCTTGGGGTTGTAATTGATAATTTACCTTACCAACACACAATGCATAGGCTATTGTCTTGCATGCAACTAGTCCCTCTGTGGAAAACAGAGCAGTCAACACTGAATGGTGCACGGCAGACAATGGCAGCCATTTCAACACAAAGAAGCTAACAAGAGCAATTTCTGTGAAACCACAGGTAGCTGGTTTCATACCTGGTAGATTCACATAATGGATTCTAGACAGTGATTGTGCACACTTTTGTAGACTAATTTGTGAATGGCACTGTGTATCTTCTGATTGTTTCTTTCCTGAATTACTTTTATTTGTCTGTAATTATGTAATCATACTGCCTGAGTAAAGAGGGAGCTTGGTATATTATGTACGGATGGATTAAAGGGATGTGGCAACAACATTGTCCTCAATGTTTCAACGGTTCTCATTAGACGGGAATGACTATACTTCACCATAATAATGATGATACATAATGAACTTATTATTCTAACAGTGGTAAGAAAATATATTCAAATGGTGCTCGTGCGGAGAGTAGCAACTTTACAATTTGAATTATGATCGCACTGCAAAAGGCCTCCTCCGCTGCACTCAGCTGTTACTCTGCACTTCCTTCAAGATCCGCTATAAATAAAAAGGACATTCCGGAGGAAACACAAAGCAGATGGTGATGGGCTGTGTGTCTAACAGAAACGCTCCGATGTTATTGGCAAGTGGGCGTGGGAGGGAAAGGAAGTGGTGAGATTGATCACCCGCTAAACAACAAGTCAACCTTATGAAAGGTGCCCTCAAAAAGTAAGTCCCCCGGCCCCCGCCCAACTGAGGCTCACTTGGAGACAACAGGAAATTAAAACGACGAGGAGAGAGCGTGAACATGAGCCACGCATGTTTTGACACTGATGACAATCAGACTCTTGTTGTTGTTTCTGTTGTCTTTAAGAAACCATTAAGGTGTTGACAAAAGCAAATTGTGTCGTCTTTTTCTTCTTTTTTTTACAAAAGGCCACAACAAGACAATTACTTGAGCAAAACTGTTTTCATTTTTGCACTAAGGATCCAGTTCCTACTCAAGCTGATTTTTAGACAGAGGGAAATTATGTGGCTCCAAGTAATGACAACACACAATACCGATTCCAGACAATTGGACCTGTTTTCTAGGCTCCAACACTGTGGATAATTGCCGCTTATTTGTTACATATTGCCAACAATTTCTAAAGTACAGTTTATTTTATCAGACCATAAAAAAATCACATGCTGAAAATCTACCACTTTTGAGTATCATTCCATCACAGCAAAAAAAACGTCCCCAAAGCTGAAAATGAAGACATATAGTTGAACCTCTATAAGACAGAACCCTCACAGGCCTGGGTAGATGAAAATAAAATCCATTTAGGATTTATGGTAAATCCACTGTTTCTCCTCGTAGGCAAATGCAAAGTTTTTTTTTGGGAGTAGCTTAGCCCTAACCTTTTTCCCTACAGACAAATTCTGCTCCAGTCAACAACGACAGCCTCTAAAAGCACATAGGACCCAAAGTAAGGATGAGTAAGTTATCTATCCACTTAAATATGTTTATCATTAAAAAAACAAAATACTGTGGGAATGTTCACCTGCTAGTTTGATTGCCCTTATAAATATGTATTAGGGACATCATGGTTATGCAGCACTTTAAGCTTTTACATCACTTTGCAACACAGCTTGTGCAGAAAATCAAAGTTGTTTTAAAATGATATTTTGTATGCAAGAGTTTTGTGGTAATACAAAAACACTGTGTTGTTACCTCGTTGATTGGAAGCTTGTGACGAGGTCGTCCAATATGCGGTTGTTTCTTAGATCCTGCTCGGTAGTAGACTAGAAAATAAGCACAAGAAAGGAATTAACACAATATAAACACTAACATCGATTGGAGATGTTCTTTCAGAAACAGTGGATTGATGAAGCTGAATCTCAATGAATGTGCGCCTAAAATATAAGGCCTCCTCCAGAGTTCAGTGCACACTGCACACACAAGCCATACTTACTGAATTGCAAACTGGGCATTGCAACTTGAAGCAGAGAAATTTTCTGATGCACAAGGAACAAACTGAAATGAGAATTGGAGAAATATTAGCGAGTGCTGTTTCCATTTAGGCAACTTCAAAGTAAGAGAGCAATAAATGAACTATAAATCAAACAGCATCCTACTCCGTGTAGAGAAGTCCTTTTTTGAAATGAATACAGCCACTCCCATATTAAATTACGGCATCATGAAACTGTGCCGCATTGAGGACCGCTTCCGTGCATTGATTCTAATCCTGCTTGCTTTTCAAAACCAACATAAAGAATATTTCGAGGATATGTTGAACCTTTTGTCAGAGGAAAGAATAAAAACACAAGCATAAAGCAATTCCAAAACTAACGGCAATATAATGAGCTACTGGACCATCAGTTCTGAGAACTACTCCTCACCCTTCAATAAATGTAGGCTTTGCTTCCTTAAAAGTTATTCATTTCAGAAATGCCTTATTAGGATCTTTGTGGGATTTCAGCCTATTCCGTGTAACCCTCAAGCAGGTTGAGCAGTCTAAGTTAATGCCATTTCCTTGAGAAAACAAAGCCTTTTCTCAGAAAGATCTCTCCCTGTCAGTCAAGGGGAAGAGCGCTGTTTAACTGCTTGGATACTTACAATTATGAGAGCATTTTGTCATCATTGCAATGCTGACAAAATCAAAGCAAATGGGACAGCGGAGGAGGGCATCAACATTCTGGCGGGAAAAAGATAACACTGGTCAGTCACATATGCCAATAGCAAAGTCAACAAGTGTTAACGCCACAGACTGGGCCAAGGACTTCATTTGAGATGAACAGCTGCTGACATCATAGTCGAGGCTTTGCTTATATTGGATGGGTCATATGTTGGATGATTCATTTTATTGAGGATGTGAACTCCAGGGCTGCTAGAGTGTTCGGTTAAATAAAGGCTTGTGAAGGGAAATTGCTGTCAAATTGATTATTTATGCTTAAAATATAACACCTTTTCATTAAGTATTACTTAATGAAATAACTATTTATGTTGGGGTTAATTTGGAAGTTGGAAGCCTTTGTTCTATCTCTGTATTTAAGGTTTGATGGATGGTTAGAGACTGGATCGATTTAAAGATGGATATAGATGGCAGGGCTGTCTGCTGCCATTGCGGAAATATTTCAGTTTGCCAAATGAAATGTTAATGATCTGGATGTTGAGTGCTTTCATACATAATGGAACATTTTTCAGTGGTGTAGTGACAATTATAACACCTTATACTTATGTTGGATCTTTCTAACGTACGTATGCCTTGGGGTAATTATTTATAAGTAGTTGGCATCATGTGGAATCAAAATCACTGCCGCTTGCTCTAGCATCTCACAGTGTATGCCTGCCTGTTATAGTTAGTATTCGTTATATGTCAGGATTTTATACTGTTCAAGAATGTATTCTTCTACAATTATTGTCCAATAATACATTCTCAATTATATAAACTAGTCACAAGTTATTCTTTCTCCATTATGCAAACACACATGTAGGTGAACACTAAAAAATGTTGTCGTAAAATATAAACGGGATTCTGTGTAATCACTGAGATAACACCTTAAATACGCAACAATTACTGTGATCCAAACTTTATTTGTTCCAACAATAAAAGGTGAGGCTATAAATAGTGTTACATCTCCTCCTGCAGTCGTTCTGGTCATGCTATGGGATTAAAGGTTTGAGACAATTCTGCAGACCTATGTTGTTTAACAATATTGAATTCCCAGTGATTGAGTACAGAATGCAGCGTTTTTATCCTGTGCTTTTTGTTGTTTTATTCAAAATACATGTATAATAGACCCGTTAATGCCATACCATTGTTTCGTTTTGGGGGCGAATTAATATCACTTATAAAATATCTGGCCAGCTGGACGCAATAAAGTTATTGCTGCCGTACTTCACGTTAGTATACATAATCCAGTGTGATTTACACTCGAGGCTTCACAATTTACAGCTCTCCTCTTGTCCCATCATTATTTAGCTAGACCTAACAGTTATCTAAACCATAACAATTAGCCTACTAGCATGCAGGAGCTACCTCCGGATTGCCAACTCACTTTGAGACATGTTAAACTGGGTGGTAAATCCGCTTCATTTTGGAATGCCATGCTTGGCTACGCTTACTCCTCCTAAACACAAGTTTGGTATATTTTATAACGTTAGAATCCGCTCTCGGATAGTAGTAGCTCTGTCTGTCTAGCAGCAACAAAACTGCCGCGCTTGCTTACGTCACATATCCAGAGTGACTGAAGCAAATAAAGAATCCGGTGGCGCCAGTTTCTGCACGCAAGTAAAGATTTGCGTGCACAACGCAGAACGTTGGTTTAACTTCAAAGCACTGGTCACTGGTACGGAAGCGTATTGCATTCATGCAAAATAAAAATAAAAGCATCCGGTTTTTCTGAATTAACGGGAAAAAAATATATATACTTTTTTATTTTTTTATTAACGGATTCTGGCCGCCCCCACTGGCCAGAATCTTGGTGCGATTCTGGCCAGCGGGGGCGGGTCTAA
>OMKX01056107.1:0-13046 GCA_900302425.1 Brosme brosme
ACAGTAGGCTAATAAATAGAGACATCTATAATAATGATTGAAAGAAAATCACATCTGCTTTTGTTGTTATTTTGTTGCATACACGCTATTCCATGAATAGCTTGTAACTACCCCATTAGGGTTCAAATTGGACTATTAACCTATGGGGCTGAATTTTAAAAAGCAACTAGAGTTTCTATTAGGATTAATTTAATTGAGCTCTCCTAACTCCATACTGTTCATATCAACATAAGAGATATTACTCATTACAAAAAATTAAAAAATCCATGAAATGTCTTCAACAACAACAAGGCCTTCTGGCAGGCTGTGCTCTGGTTTCCGAGCGCTAGTAATTATTTTCTAGAGCACTGCTGCCATCTAGCGTCTCTCTTACTAAATATCTACACGTCGCAAAGTGCCGTCTTTATTAATCCAGAGGGAAATTGTTGGCGCTCTCAAGACGATGGACTCCGTAAAAATAGGAATAATTGGGCAAAAATATATAAGCGTTCAACCAAGTTGTTGTTTTTTTAACATTGACTAAAACAGCTCCCCCCCAATATGAATGTGTTCTGAATAATAAGAAGGAAGCATAAACCTGGTTGAAGCTTGATGAATTTAACCAGCTGAAAAGAATGTGTCGGCCAAATGTATAGCAAGAAGCCTAGTTGTAGTCTAGGTTATAGGGTTGTTAAGAGTTTGACTTTGATTTTGAAACATTTCTTGAATGGTGGTCATGAATTACGAAATAGCTAACTCGTTTGGAACTGTAATCTTCGAGGTCTACTAGTAGGCTGAGTGGCCATGTAGGCCTAAATGTCATAAATAATAATGTTGCAGATATAAAACACCTATCTAAATAAGCCACTTACATCTGATATGATATATAGGCCTTAGTTAGGCATACAGGCTAGGCTACTATGAAGATATAGTTGCTACTTTATTTGTTACAATCCCCCCCATTTAAACATCTGAATGAGTCTGATCATTGCTTCACACGTTTGCAACGGCGTATGACAACGTCGCATTGCGCGTGTCGGCGTTCCTGTGCGTCAGATACACGCTGTCGCTGATTGGTTTAGCGGGGTGGATATCCGGTCGTTTTGGTGCCGTGACGACCCAACACTCGACACGGAACTTAGCGTACGAAACTGCGAAATTCAACGCAAAAGAGTAGCAATGGATGAATTTGACGAGCGACTCGCCGACGAGGTCCGCAAACACCGACGTCTGTACGACAACGCGTGTCCATCCCGTAAGAACAGCAAGACCACGATTTCTACGTGGAGGTTGATCGGTAACGCAGTGAACGAAGATCCAACCGTGTGCATGAGACGATGGAAGGCACTACGAGATAAATTTGTGCGGCTGAAGAAGAGAATAAAGACAAAAGTGATTCCCCCTGGGTATGAGGGAGCCAAAGTAGACGTCCATGTAATCCATGAAAAGTTGTCTTGGCTCAACGAGCATGTGACGCACCGCAACATCACTGATAAAATAGAGGTAAGATGGCACGGTGGTTGGGTTGTGTACATCCAAATTGTCCCGCGTCTCCCTTTGATCCGGCTTTAGGACCCTGCTCCACACTTTTTTTGTTATAGTTTGGCCACTAGCGACCCACAGAGACAGTCAGTGAGCACAGTTTGGCTGCAGGAAGATGGTCCCTTCATAGCGTCATTGATAGAACACATTTTATTTGAAGCGCTTTCCGTGACAGACACACTTTACATAGGTTACATTAAAATTAAAAATCACAAAAGCATCGATTAATATATACAAACAATGCGCTGGACATTGACAAATGTACATTCACACATGAATGTTGGCTATATATTCGCTCATTATTTATTCCATGTTATTTACGGTTGTTGTGGAAATTGTTACGGGCGGTGTCTGTCCCCTCTACAGAGCATGCCAAAGCTTGAAGGGAACCATCTCCACGGTTCTGTTGCCATGACAGATATGGAACAGTCATCCGAGGCAATGCAAAGTGAAGCTGAGGAGTGTGACGAATTGGATGACAGGAGGCAGCCCACCCGTGAGAAACGACAGCTCGACAGTAGGAGGAAAATGGACAACACCGACATCGCAGACAGTGTGAAACGTTTAGACGTCCTCGAAAACCACATGGAGCGGCCCAACCAGGAAGACGCCTATGACCGTTATACACAAACGGTGGCAGATTTTATGCGTGGACTGTCCCGTCGGCGCTGTGTCGTTTTCAAGAAGCGACTTAATGACCTGATGTATGAGATGGACTTAGAAGAGCTGGATGACTTTGCTCAAAGTCAAAAGTCGTACCTGTGAGATCTCTATCCATATTTTTTTTTACATTAAGAGATGAACACTATTTCGGTCTAATAAAGCTGTTTTGTTTAGCTTTTCGTCTTAATGGGTATTTCCAGACACATCTGTAAATCATATTTTTTGTAACAGTATCTTGATCAGAGCTTTAACAAAAGGTATTTATACTTCGTACCCCCCAATATCTACAATGGGTGCACAAAATGTACCACACATTAGTTTTGTATGATTAAATCGGTGTCATCGTTCAAGTGAAATCTATATTTTATAAGCGTTTAAGCGTGAAACCAAATAAGGAATTTGAAAAACCACAAGCCTTATTAAAAAGAAAATCTTGCAAGTCTAGGATTGTCACAACTGACTCCAAACACTATCAATCCACCCCCATACATCTATTACCAGTTAAGAAAATACCCTTTTCTACTTGTTAACGATCAGTCTAATAAGATATGTAAATATACTAACTATGGCCATATAAAACCACATATGGTTGTGATGCGACAGGTAGTTTACACCAGTAGTATTTTGATATGGTTCTGGGTTTGTTTAGTTAGAAACACTTCACTCACAAAAATAACCAGATTAACCATCACCAGCTGTGCTTCTACATTACCAGGGTTCAGGTGCACTAGAATAGAGCACAATTTGTCAACGTCAAGTCAGTATGAAATAAAGCCAAGCAACAAACGTCCAAACCATGCTCCCTTGAATGTGAAAACTGCAAATAGATGTGTACCTGGAAGTTGCAAAGAAACTGAACACAATTTATGATGGCTGTACCAGACAGCTCTACATCACACGTAGCATTGCAGTAAATAAACCCAAATCAATATAAAGCCTTGACTTAACACATATGAAAGGGACCCAAAGCCCTACAATAAACCCAGCGACGTGCATACAGAATTAAATACCGAAAACGGTGGTCTTAACAAATACAAAAAGACAGATGTTAGGACAAAAACAATTTATTTCCACAACTGAATCATCTCATCTCGGCTCGTCCTTCAGATTCTGTGAAAATGGCGAGGAATCTCCACCGCCGACACATTTAGTCCAACTGTTAAGGGAAAGAAAAAAAGAAACACTAGTCAACAACCGAGAACCACACATACGTAAACGTACTATGATATACGCCAATAAACCTTTGCTGAATTTAAGTACAGGGCAAATAACTAGTTAAATACCATTGTGTCCGATATCGCTGACGACCAATTACAATGCAAGAGAAAGGACAACAAAACTTACCTTCACGAAGCCGATGTCCTTAGCGTACTGCCTGAAGCACTGACGGCACATGTTGAGTCCGTATTTTCGGATAAGTCCATGTCTGTTAGAGCACACCCGGCTGCAAATGAAAAGGAACAATACATTACTTTGGAAGGCATTGCTGTTCTAACCATCATTGATTAAGTACAATAGATCTAAAAGTGAACATTGTCCCAAGCGTCCCACATCCGGCTAACAAACTTGCATCAATACTGGTTTTACGCATTTGGTTGGGTGAAAGTGTAGTTGTAAACTCCAATAACACTAAACAAAGTTTAATAGGTGACTTTTTTCTGTTTAAGCTAAATAGACACAAAAAAATCTAGCAAGGGAATTAAGAGACGCGCCGTAGCCATGGGCTTGGCGCATCAACGCTTTAGCGGCGCCATGTTAGCTGGGTCCATTATGTAGCTCCATGTGGCGCACAGTTGAATGACCGTTTTCGGGGCATACTAAACGGCCAAACACAACGAATCGACTCGTTGGGCAAATTGAACCACTACACATCCTTAAATTAAACAAAACTAACCAGGATCGGGATCCTTGGCCGAATTTTCTAGGATGACTCCAATAGAGCTGCTGATGGCCCATCTTGTCTCTCTCGCTCGAGTGTCGGAAAGGAAGGAAAATGGCGCGCCTGCGCACATTAAAGCATCCGGAACCTCTTCCGCTGATGCTCAACACATGCAGCGCCCCTAGTGGATGGCACTTTTGTACCACTCCACCTACTCTAGAGGGCACCCTTGCCTATACATTAGGACAGCAGTAAACAAGTGAGGAGATCTTGTGAATGTAATGTTGCACTTCGATGTCACACATTTTTTCTCTTTTTATTTTCTTTTTAATCTTTGTAGCAGTGGGCGACAAATTAATTAACGTCCGTTCATGTTTGGGTAACTATACTTCAGTGAGTTCAATAAATAAATATCCCCGGGGTCTGACAATAGCTTTTTGTATTCCCTATACACCTCACACTGGTGGATACAACATTATAGATTATTCAATTAAATAAATTATATAAATATGTATTTTTCTATTTATTTATTGAAGCTGCTTATGTCACTGTTTCTATAATACATGCCCCGTTACAACAACACAACAAACGAATTCAGTATTGGGTACAATTGGTGTAATACATACTTTATTTTAACTTTCTCTCACTCCTATAGGCTATGGCTGGAGAGAACCGGCAAAACAAAATAACTCACAGTAGATAATCCCACTAGTTCCCAATGCCAGCCAAACCAAATCATATCTTGGTTTTATGTTTTCAATTACGTCGTGGATTTGTTAAGGGAAGACGTGTCATCATTGCCGATATCGGATTTACTGGAAGTTTCTCCTCATTTGACAAATGAATGGATCTATAAGAAAAACGATTTGTTTCCAAAACTAATGCCAAACTCATTCCAGGCTGCATTTAATATTTGATAAAAAAATATACCTAAACCAAAGCCATACATTCAATGAAATAATTGAATTATAGTATGCTATGCCATTTACACAGTCATAGGCCCTAGTATTATTTATATGATTTCATATACATATACATAATACACCGTATAAGCTGTTTTATTTGTTTTCCTGTATTTCTGTATAGGCTGCTGTCAATTCATTCACAATAGATACTATATTATCAAACCTTTCGTATGCATGCAAAAGGCGGCTTTTTTACTTTGTATTTTTTATAGTAATAATATAATAATTTCTATAATTATTACTATCACTATTAAAAAATATATAATATTAAGTATTATATGTAGGCCTACTGTCTTATTATGATGTATTGTACAGGGTCGTTGTGTACTAGTGATGCATTGTGGGCCAGAGGCAGGCAGTGGTTCCGTGTTTGTTATGTGCACAGCTAACAGTGAGTCCACCCAGACATCCGAGACGGGTGAGAGGGAAGAAGGAAAATGGGAATCTCACGTTAACCTATTGATGAGTGTTGCTTCACGATCTGCAATCATACTTCAGCTGAAGGTAAATAATAAAGATGATTATTTCATTAGCTTTCGACGGGGTGTCAGTGGTCCAACGAGCTGCTCGATGGTAGCTCGGTGTGTCCTATAGCGTAGTAGTGAACAACGCTCTCGTTGTGCTGTATTGTCTTTTGGTTTTACGCTTTCTGCCAAATGCGTGTCCTATTTTAAAGTAAACAAGGCAGTTTACTGTTCAAATCTAAATGAGACACACGGACTGATACCGCAGTCGGACGCAGTTTTTCTCTTATTGGCTAACGTAGAACAGAGATATTGTACAACGCATCTATTTTACACTTATGTTACATCGATTATTGGCCTCAAAATGATACATGGGCAACCGCTATTACAGAACTGCCTTTTATACATATTGGATCTGAGCATAGCAATGCTTGATTTTAGCTGCTGGTGTAATCAATTCACCGAAAAGCGTCGTGAAAGCCCTTCTGTCATAGTTAGCGTCCACATATATGGACGTTTAGTACCAACACTTCTAATAACACACCGGATATGTATCAGTCAAAAGTCGGTAGCCGACAGGTTTTCATATATAAATTGACTTGGAGGATGTTTGTGATGACGACTTGTGTTTGTATTTGGCTGTAGTGAGGAGCCGTGAAGATGCAGATTAGGAAAACTGATCACCGATATCTTGCCTCTGTAACCAATTATTTTAGTTCTTGAAGTCCATATTATTGGCTGCTCAAGTGTGTCATAGCTAAATGCATTTTTATTTGTTTCAGTTTCAGTGGGTCCATGAACTCGGCTAACCTGCTGCCACCCAGAAACCATCATGCCTTATGGAATATTCATCTGGAACCACCGACGTTCCAGATAAGTCCATGTTTACATTCCCACAGTTCTCATTGCCACCACTAAGCATCTAAGGAGCTCTTCTATACCATCACTCCTGGTCCCTTTCCAAAGTGCACCGTTGTCCGTCGAGAGTCTCTGCAATCCACTTTGTCCTTCCCAAAGTCCCCGCCCTGAACCTGCACTGGCGAGACTCCTACCGCCTACCATGAGATTCAGAATCTACAAGAGGAAGGTGGTGATTCTGACTGTGGTGGTGGTCGTCTGTGGCCTTGCTTTCTGGAGCACTGGGAGGCAGAAGAAGACCCACGACAACAGCAGCAGCGATGACGACAACGGTGGATCGATCCCCAAGGACGTAGAGGCGGTTCGGAAAAGTAGCAGCAGCAGTAGTAGCAGCAGTAGCGTTAGCATCAGCAACAGCAACAATAACCACCAGGCGCAGGCTACACCCACCGTTAGCCGCCAGCCTGTGCTAGCTCCCGTCATTCAAGCCAATGAGAGTCATGTGGAGAAAGACAAGGACAAAGGAAAAGACTCAAGGCCAGACGTGGACAACACCACCATGGTCTACCGGGGCATCGTCTTCCAGCTCAACTTTGACCAGACGATAAGAAACGAGGAGAAGTTTAAGGCGGCCCGTAAAAAGGGCAACATGGTCGTGGTGGTTCAAGTCCACAATCGGCCAGACTACCTTAAGCTCTTGATCGACAGTTTGCGGAAGGCCGAGGAAGTGGAGGGCATACTGCTGATATTCAGCCATGACTTCTGGTCTGCGGAGATCAACCAGGTGGTGGCCTCGGTGGACTTCTGCCAGGTCCTCCAGATCTTCTTCCCCTTCAGCATCCAGCTGTACCCCCAGGAGTTCCCTGGCAACGATCCACGGGACTGCCCGAGAGACATTTCTAAGAAGGACGCCTTAATGCTGGGCTGCATCAACGCAGAGTACCCCGACTCGTTCGGCCACTACCGCGAGGCCAAATTCTCCCAGACCAAGCACCATTGGTGGTGGAAGCTGCACTTTGTGTGGGACAGAGTGCGCTCCCTGAAGGACCACACCGGCATGGTCCTGCTGCTCGAGGATGACCACTACCTGTCGCCGGACTTCCTGCACCTCCTGAAGCTGATGTCCGCCCTGAAGGGGGAGCAGTATTCCGACTGTGACATCCTCTCGCTGGGCAGCTACAGCCACATCGGTTACTCCAGCAAGGCCAACAAGGTGGAGGTGAAGGTGTGGAAGTCCGTAGAGCACAACATGGGCATGGCGCTGAACAGGGACGCCTACCAGAAGCTGGTGCGATGCACCGACAACTTCTGCACCTACGACGACTATAACTGGGACTGGTCCCTGCAGCACCTGACCGTGTCGTGCCTGCCCACCTACTGGAAGGTGATGGTCAGCGAAGCGCCGCGCGTCTTCCACGCCGGCGACTGCGGCATGCACCACAAGAAGGTCGCCTGCATGCCCGCCAACCAGAAGGCCAAGATAGAGAACATTCTACAGAGCAGCTCCCACCAGTTGTTCCCAAAGAACCTCCTGATCACTAAGAGACTGCCTGCCAACGGGGCCGGCGGAGTGGCCCCTCACGTTAAAAACGGGGGATGGGGAGATATTAGGGACCATGAACTCTGCAAGAGTTACCTTCGATTGCAGTGACCTTATTACGATTATTATTATTATTGTTATTATATATATATTGCTATCTCTCTTTTGCATCCTCTTTAAAGAAAAGAAAGCCTTTTAAAAAGAAATCTTTATGGACTATTCTTCATATTGCCTGTTTTACTGGACTGTTCGAAATAAAAAAAAAGAATGTTGCATTGGGGTGTTGTTATCAATAATGTATCTTGTCATGAAGCAGTTTGCTGAACATTTTACTTTATCACGTAATTAACAGGCAAGGTGACCAAGTTTCATCATAAAAGGCTTAATTGTTCATCTTCTATCATCCTTTTCTTTACCGATGTAAAAAAGTCTAGAACACTGCTAAATTGCTGTATATCGCAAAGTGCAAAAAAGTAATCACTTGGGCATCAATGAATCTGTGGACTTAGCAAGCCCTCATTGCATGCATAATTAATTAGAAAGTATTTATATCGCATCATTTTGCTGAGATCAAAGCAGACTCACGGAGTCGCCTTGTTCCACTTAAATAACCCACCTACTTTGGCAAGCGTCAACAGGTTTCACTCAAGGTCGTGACGCGCTTTCAAACTGATGTCATTTAAGCAGGAAACCTCAACAAACATCAGTCAACAACCAGTACTCCCAGTACTCCCACCAAAGTAAACTCCCAGCGGAGTTTACTTTGTGGCAATCCTCAAAAGCTACTCAAATCAAACAAACTTCCCCAAAAGGATATTTTAATTTGCGTAAGAGATATTTTGTATTTATTTATTGGACCGGAAAGGGACCACATACAGTTGATCAGAGAGCTAGTTCTGTTTGGATATGATCTTCAGAGATGGTGGTTGCACGGAGGCCTCCTTGGCGGTTGTTGTGGCTGCAGCGCTACTTAAGCTCCCAGTCCAAGTGCTGTTTCTTCCAGGGGCCGCATTTACATTTAAAGTGCCATGAGTTCTGGCTCAGTATCGACACTTTAGGACCAAGCGGCCCTGTGGCTTGTCTGAGGCTGCATTGATTTCCCTGCCCACCCCCCACACTTCCAGCAATGCTCTATACAGACAATCCTGCACAGTGTTCAAAATCTGCAATAACTGCAACGCCACTGGAGATTAGGCGCCGCATATACGTATTACATTACATTTACTATCCTCTGCAGGAAGATTCCCACAACACAGTATAGGAGTTAAGTATAGCCCATCCCTTGGTGAAATGAGAACGTTAACTAAATTGTTCTCCAAAAAGAAACTGACGGCAGTTCCTAGTTGGTGTTGAGACACATTCCCCTTTAAAGACCCATTTTTAGTCTGCAGTCATCCTCTTCATGGTGTCTAATATAGTGAAGCTCAGTGAGGAAGCAGGCCAGGGCTTCTGTGCTATGGTCATGTGACATGATGAACAGCACTGCTTCCCCCACAATGAGTGAGTCCAATAATTGGGACGCATCCTCAAGGGGAAAGAAGCGCAGAACAAAATGGATGTTAAAAGTAGAACACTTTTCCACCAATCACTGACCTCACTGAGAATAGCTAACGGTCGACGTGTACAAAGATCCATTTAGCGCAGTGGTTCAACTGGAAGATCGTGCTCCCCGGGCCTGTACGATGTGGACATACTGTATATGAGCACAATACATATAGGACACCCATACCAATGCACAATCACAAAGGGTCTGTCCAGTCCAGCAACCCATGTCATGTGTATGTCTTATAAAAGAGGTTAACATGGGATATTGTAGATGGAAAATCTTTCAATGGATTGTGAGTGTATTCCCGGAAATCAGTCATTGTATCAAATGAGTATGTTGTGGTCTAATTCCCTTGTTGATTGTATTCCATTAGATGACTCACCAGTCAATCAGTAATGCTCTTGCGGGGGTCTGAAGTCATTAACTCAGTTTAACCTAAATCTGTCTTTATGCTGCATTATACACAATTGTTCTATATTTGTTTTTCTTTAAGCATATAGAATCACCAATATGACGGATACATGACAATAACCGTAAAAATAAAAAATTACAAAACAAATTCAGTCTTCAGGGTGGATCGAATAAACATTTGCATATATCAACAGACAAAACAGAACAAACCATTGACATAAACTATACACTTTTGTATCTAGGTCTCAGTGGGGGTTTTAGGGCGAATATGGCCCCTAACCTAATTCATGGAAATCTGGATCTTCCAGGCCTTGTACTGTCTTGATTTATTCAGCTCTTGTAGGTCTCTCGCTAGACAGTTCACCCGTTTTCATCATTAACATACCAATTCATTCAACATCGCACCGTCCATTTGAACATACTCACGATATATTCCTATGGAATCCAGTGCAAACAAACCCTATATTTCTGTCCTGGAAGAACCGTCTGTCTGGTCTAATGCCCTCATGGCCAGATCAGCAGACGTAGTTCAATAATAAAAGCGTTGCCACAGGTCAATAGGATGAGAAGGACGGGGCCTTTTAAAAGCACTGCAGGTTTGTATTCCATGTATTGAATTGATGTTCAATGAAAGCTATTTGCCTGAATAAACAAGACCAAATGCCCATGGATGCCGGCTTTTAAACGTTGCTGCTGCTGTTGTTGTGTTGAGTTGTTGCTTGTGTGTTGTTTTCTGTGCTGCTTTGTAGTGCTACAATAAAATGACAGTCTAATAGTCAACAATGGAAACGCAAGTATGGAAGACAGATCGGTAAAAGATATACACAAAGTATAAAAACATAGATTGGATTCTTGGAAGGCTCATTTTCTATCAGTAAGCAATCGATCGTATTCCCTAATATCCCTAGAAGCAGAACTCAAATTATTAATGCTATTCCATCCCTAAAACATTAATAGTAACAGATGAAGTGACGATGGAATTATAGGCCAGTAATATTTCGCCGGCAGGGGATGTCGCTGCATAAGCAGAGCAGCCGCGAGGAGTGTGCATGGCGGGAGCCACTCGCACAGCACGGATACAAATCGACACTGGCTTGGCCTGACACAACGTCAATGATTGGAGCCCAGGGGAGATCAGGCAGGCAGAGAGACCTTGCAAGTCTGCTTTACAGTGATGAGTTACTCCCGGGGAGGCAGCACGGAGGCGTAGCAGTCTGCCTGTCACACTAGCTGTCAGCCTCCTACCGGTTGTGTATAGAAAGTAAAACACACAGAGGACCTCAATAGATGTGGTGATTGTGTCCCCTTTTAAAGTGCATTCTGGAGGTGTGGATTTTCCCTTCATACCTACTTACATACATACCTACATACCTACCTACCTACCTACCTACCTACACACACACACACACACACACACACACACACACACACGTACATACGTACGTACGTACACACATACAGACATACAGACATACATACATACATACATACATAAGTACGTACATACACAAACATACACACGCACATACATACCTACATACATACATACATTATTTTTATTTTTACGATTTCAAACGGTTCAGGATAGGCGGGCCTACTCATAGGTGACTGCATTAGAGGATGCTGTGCTTTCATTGATTCCCCTATACTGCCTCCTGGTGACCAACTGCAATGGATACAAAAAACATTACAATTCATGTGAAATTGTACAAAAGATCTCTCTCTCTCTCTCTCTCTCTCTCTCTCTCTCTCTCTCTCTCTCTCTCTCTCTCTTTCGCTCTCTGTCTCCGATTTCAATAATTAATATTTTGATTATTATATACATGAGCATAATTCTAACAAAATAAGGACATCCGTAGCTTAGAATAACCATCTCATCTTATCATGGTCGTACAATTGGTCTCAGATGTGAGGAAGTCAAATAAACGGTTTGGTGGAGGATCATCCGGGTTATTGTTATTTTTGGTGATCTTTTGTCATCACTGGTGTGCTCCATTTGCTCCATTTGACCAATGACAGAGAGGAAGAGAGGAATGTTTTGGAATCGTTATTATTTGTCTTTATTATTTGTCCTTAAAATCTCAACTTTGTTCAGTTATGGATCATTGAAAATAATATATTATTCATCTTTCTAATCCAATGGCTGAGGGTCTGGCCATTTCAGGACCTTTTGAAGTCACAACATCAACAGATCACAATTTGTTGTTTTGTTTTTCCAAAGTAAAAGCGGTCTGGAAGGTGTTTTACAAAAGTTCTGTGCTTGACTCATATTGTGATCTAAATGAGTGGAGTTCCTGCCACAATCCCACACTCAATGCCACACTCATCGTTCCCACGCTTGATCTTGAAAAAACCTTTTGGGGGGGAAGAGAAAAAAAAATTATAATAACTCACCGAAAGTGTTGGTGAGTGCATAATAATGATTCATAGAGATTAAAAAACCAAACGGTAAATGCAATTAACCAATATGTTCTATCACACTCCATGAATAAAAGAGCATCGGAAGCTAGGTGGCTGGATAGTCCGGTTGCTTGTATTTCCCTCCCAGCGAGAAGGTTGTAGGTTCATACCCCAACTTTTGAATGTGGTGTACATAAGTCTCCTTGAGCAAGGTGCCCTCACCCCTATAACTGCTCATGTACCTGAACTATCAAAAGGGTCACTTCTTTCCGATGGTAGATGGTAAATGTAAGCTTCAACCCATAAACATACCATAAATACTTGTAGGACAAGTAGCAAACCCCAAAACACAACATATGTAGGCATCTAGGTGTATCACCCTCATGTAAACTAATGCAGTCAATAAACTACAACTATGGAGACTACATTGTATCGACCAATCACGTCCATGTTTTCAGTGTACCTTTCTCTCCCCAGTCGGTGTTCCAGGAGTTGGCCGCCAGCCAGTAGGGGGTTCCATTCTCCTCCCCCCACCCCAAGATCTTAATGGCGTGGCCCCCAAAGATTCCCCCTGTGACTCTCTGGTACACACCTGCAGGAAGATAAGAGCCTGTGTGTTTAGTGTGTTTGCATGGTTGTGTTATGCATGTGTGTGTGTGTGTGTGTGTGTGTGTGTGTGTGTGTGTGTGTGTGTGTGTGTGTGTGTGTGTGTGTGTGTGTGTGTGTGTGTGCGTGTGCGTGTGCGTGTGCGTGCGTGTGCGTGTGCGTGTGTGTGTGCTTGCCTGCGTGCGCTGTGTGT
>OMKX01056109.1:0-20517 GCA_900302425.1 Brosme brosme
GCTTGGAGACTAGCAGCTAGCCACTGGATAGCTACTGGATTGCTTCCAATAACATGGGATTATCAATAAGACATTATTCGTGTGTCCATAAGAAAGTTGATCCAATCCATTGTTTATGGCCTGAGGGGCCGCGGGAAAACAGCCGCTCTGAGTGACGCGGTGCGTGAGTTTTTGACAATCAAGTGCCACCCCAAATAAAAGACTGGCCCGAGCATGCCCCCCAGAATTAATGTCCTGGCTACGCCCCTGGTTGACTCAGATCTGGACGCGCATGACTGTGAGCTGTCAGCCACGCCCACCAGAACCGGAGTTAAGTTTCGTTTCCTCCAAAGCTGAGCGATCAGGTCTGTCTGTTTATCACCAATAAGACAATAAGACACCGCCCAGAATAAAAACCTAGGACCCAGATCATCGCCACTCAAATAGTGTGGGCTGTCATTGCGTTACCAGCAGTTTTAGCGTTACAATGAAAATAACCATCTCACAATCCATCCGATTCGGACTGGACTTTGGTGAGTATTTAAAAGAGACGGGGCGAGCCAGGATTGATGACAGATATCAACTAAAAGACATCTATAACAACGAGTTCAGATACAGGTGAGTTCTCTTTATAGCCTATTCCTATTAGTTGAACCTTTCAAAAATTGCAATTCAATAATAAATCAATATATATCGGCGCGATTTCAGGAATGAATGCATCAAGGGGCCAAACTTCAGTACTTTACTTTATGCTCTGAAAGTGTCAAATCAAGCGACCGTCCGTCGGGGGAAGGTTTGCTTTGACTCCAAGGTGGGTTCTACTTATACTGCGTTTCTCCAAGTATAAAACACTACTTATGTGCTCTCCTCTCCTCTGGTCCACCAGCACGTTATCCATCCGCACCCAGCAATAATATCATATATATAATAATATATATAATAATATCATCCACATAATTCTGCCCTCTTCAGACAAAAGTCTTAATGTCTTACATTTAGGGAAAGGTAATCCTCTACTATGTCTAATAAAAAAACACTTCCTGTAGCCTCAAGCTCGTGATCAGTGGCGTAATTCATCTCGGATGAGGCAGCCCGGGCCCTTTAAGGATGGATCCTCTAGTCCCGGTCCATGGCAGCCCCCCCCGGGCCCCGGTACACCAGGGGCCAAGTCCCGGAGAAAACTGGCTAGTCTACTCATGGTCAAACTCAAGAAAGACAAGTAAGAACCTTTTGTGGTTGTCTTTTTGTCTATGTAAGGAAAACAGCAGATGATGCATTGTGTATGTATTTTGAATATTTACCCCCTACACTAGTACTACATGTTATTTATATGACTTGTATTTTCCGGTGTTCAGATAATATGCCCTTAGTTAAAGTGCATTGCTTCAGGCAGTGTGCAGAAAACAAACAAAGACAGAATATTGTGGCAATACTCCTGACGAACACCGTGCGCATCTTCCTCTGACCCCCAAAGGACCCAGTTCGTCTCTGATAAGAACGGTGTCTGCATCAGCTCAGACCACGAAGGCGCAGACAGGAAAATCTGCGTGTGCGTGGAGGATGATAACAAGGTAGTAAGGATTCAAAACTTAAATGCAAATGTTGTTTCTTGTGACACACACCGGAACATGCAGGATAGCACTCCTGCCCTCTACCTTTATGAGTGTATTGCTCCGCATCGATTATAGCTTATGCTGCTGTGAACAAATAGGAGATACCGTATTATATTCTACATTATGATCACTTATGTTCCTTTCTATACTGACAGCTACATACACTATCTTGTGATAACAACATTCCCGTAGCTGATACAGGGTCGCGATCGGGTAGGATTATGGAGACGATGTCACCTTACGAGAGCACCTCTGTTTCTTCCCGACAGTACGTTGTGCGTCTGTGTGTGAAGAACGCGGGGACAACGGCCGTCCATTTCACCTACTACACTCTGTTGAACTGGCTGCAGGACTTCACCCTGGAGGACGAGCAGAAAGTGACCCGTGCACGCCCGCTGACACTGGCACCAGGCAAGAGCAGAATCAATACACGGTGCACGGTGAAGCAACCATGTGGTTTGAGGTTGCTGACATGCAAAACAGGCTAAAGGACTCAAATGGGTGGATACTTAGATTGGTTCTTACATTTGAACACTGATGTCAAGGATGAGAGTGTTTGTCCCCTCCACATGAAGTACAATAAAAAAGGTATTATTATTATTAGCACTGAAATTGATTGATTGAATTCATTCCTGTTCCTGTCTACAGGGGACAACTATGAGATCCAAGTGCTGTTCCACACTAGCCTGGTTGGTTTCTACCCCGCCACGCTGGCCTTTGAGTTCAAACCCGACCTGCTGCCCTCTGCTGTGGCCTTCCACATCGTGCGGTACATCGAAGTGCAACGGATCACCTCCCTGGGCAAAGAGCTGGCCCCCGTCGCGCCCTACCGATTCGCCCCCATCTCTGCACTCCCGCCCTCAGAACCCTGCCATATTGTGGATGGACAGCCCCCTGAAAAGTACAACTAACAACCACACATCATTTGTGCGTCATATTGTGTCACGGAATTGGGATTGTCGGAGCTTGCTCACAATAAAGTGATTGATTTGTAGATAACATTTATTCAACATTTTTCTCAAACCAGGCAGTCCGTGATGCGTCTTCAAATGGAGATTGAGTTGAAGTACTACAAAATGCCACAATATATGAACCAGCTCATCGACTTGCTGAAGAACCCCGATTTTAGGATGGATCCAAGGTAGGTTTTCCATAGCGCCTCGGCCCCTCCCCTTTCGCGGCCCCCTTGGGACCTTAGTTCAGAGAGAAATATGTACAGTATTCAACAGCGAGATTATAGATCTTTTTTATCCCTGAGTTTGAATTGTGCCATGAATTACACACATTATGTTCTTCAATGGAAGAACCTCGTTCTTCAGGCTCTCTTTTGTTGAACACATTTCCTCCCAACAAAAAAAGAAGTGTTCAAAACCGATCTGCAAACAAACAACAATAGTTTCCAGGCAGATGGTTTTGAGGAACCCATTTTTTGCATGTTCAAATGCTATAAATATGGTTATATGACATGCAATACTTCATTGTTATAATTTATTAGTAGTATTGTTTTATGATACCCATATATCAATAAAACCTACCTACAAGATAAAGAGTCTCGCTAGCAGTCTGTTCATTTGTCTGGAGTCTTGTGATTGTTTCTGTGAAACTATGAGTCAAGGACACGAGTCAGATATTTTGTGTTGGCTCCACCCAAGGCAGCACAATTCATACAACCGGTTTATGTCTAAATATAAAAACTATTTATAAATTCAGGGTAATTACATTTTGACCCGAGAAACATTTTCATATTTTCATTGAAGGCTATTTGTTACGCAACCATTTTAAACCAATTCATGATATGTAGAAGAAATTCATAATACTCTTATTGTGTCTATGCGCAGCACACACGGTAGGAAAGCCCCGCTGGACAGCCCCTTGACCATGGAGACCTACTGCCAGAGGTTCCAGCTGTTGCTCCATCTGGAGGAGCAGCAGATGCTGATGGACATCAAGCGCTACAACATCCCCAACCTGGACAGGAAATACGCCACCATGTCCAGAGACCCGACGAACAAGAAGCTTCTCGTCCTGCAGGTGGACTCCCTCTTTCCCCGCCCACTGCCTCCTCCTACCTCTGAGCGCGCCATGCACCACGCGCTTGCATAATGACCTACTCATGACCTCCTTGTTCTTAATCAGGCTCGCTGACATCTTTACTCGCGCTGTCGTCCTCAGGTGCCGGGCGTGGCTGAGAACCGCCCGTCCGTTCTGAGGGGGGACAGGATCCTGGTGTGCTTAAAAGGGGAAACCAAGAAGAAGTATTGTGGCTACGTTCATGCACTGCACCTGGACGCGGTCAAACTGGGCTTCAGCTCAGAGTAAGATGGTCCACAGGTCTCAGATGTAAATGATCTCACAGAGGCAGAGGCCTGACTTCACAATGACTCCCCTACGCTAACGTCATGACAACCGTTTCCCTCTCCGGCGTGTGTCCGTGACTACAGGTTACTGGACCGCTTCATAGACGGCATGGAGTTCAGCGTGGAGTTCACGGTGGGCCGTCTGCCCATGCGGCTGCAGCACCGCGCCGCTGAGCTGGCCAAGAAGCACGGGCTGGGAGGGGTGCTGTTCCCCACCGGGGCTCCTTCTCTGGAGACCGACCCAGAACTACCCTCACTCAGGTGGGCCCCGGATCAAACGGGGGTCTTCTTTATGCACTTCTGCGTTTAGGTTGGGCAGTGTTTCTATCCAAAGCATCTTACCAGGACAGTGAGTGCACACATTTGTTATTCTGTGTCACTAACCTCGTAGAGTTTCACTCGGGGGACGTGGACATATGAACTGTTCTCCCAGGGGAAGTGAACCACAAGGTTCTTATTTTACTATTGTTTGGTGCCATGCTCTTCCAACATGAGCTACAAGTATATACTATATTATTATTAAACATTATTATTATATTAAACAGTGCTAACCTATGGACGCCACATCATGGTGACCTTTGAACTTTACATGGTGACCTGTTTTACTGCCAGATGTGATGAGTGTTTTCAGTATACTGAAGAGTGCATCAACACACTAAATGAAAAGTAGAAACTGATGTATAATTGTTGGAATAGTATAATAGTGTATTAGCATATATTGTTATCCTGTACAAAACCACCTTCTTCCATACTGGACCCTGTAAACAACCTCCTCCATCGTTGCTTATTATGGCTTCAGGCTGTTTGACAGCAAGCTGGAGAAGAACCGCGAGCAGTACAAGGCTGTGCAGCACATCGTGGCCGGGTCCTCTAGACCAGCCCCCTACCTGGTGTTCGGACCCCCGGGGACAGGTGCGTGTCCGTGCTGCGCTCAGGGAGTGGTAGTCTGGGTTGGTCGCTCTTGTTTTCTTTTACTTTATTACTTTATATTCTACAACGTAGGGATTTCAGTCAGCACATGTAGTTCTCCAAGATGGCAGAGTGATTTAGCACAATCACTTTGTCTTTGTCTGGTTGTTAAATCTACACATCCAACACATAGTTACTACTTTATAGCTGAACAAGCCTGGAGAGGATCTTTAATGTGTCACTTGTGTTTGGGAACGAGCTTGTGTTGTAGAAAAACTGCATTTACCACTTAAACAAATTAGAGAGTTCGAGAAGACTTAAGCATGAAAGATAAAGACTTTATTATTACTCGCAAACAAGTAAGAACAAAGCCGAGTTGGTTTGACAGAGAACTCCCGAGCCTCCCAGACTCCTGCGTTTATGCTCCTTACCGTTCATTCATCATTGTATGCTGTCACATGCCTGCCCGCTCTTTCTCCTATGTGGGGCTCTTTGTTACTTATTCATAGGTTGACTGTGCTCATTCACCTCTTGGTGAACCTAATGGTAGCGTATTTTCAGCTGTTCTGAGGGAGAGGCACATGGAGTGGTATCCTATTAACTCAAGGACTTTCCACGCTTATTTGTTTCATATAGCTTATAGGCAAGATAAGTACTATGTTTAACCATTACATTTTAGAGGGAATTTCTCCCATACTTGACATGAGATTGTGCCAATAGCCACAGCTCTCCTCTGAACACGGTGTTTTGTGCGCAGGTAAAACGGTCACCGTGGTGGAAGCCATCAAGCAGATCGAGAAGACCCAGACATCCTGCCACATCCTGGCCTGTGCTCCCTCCAACAGCGCTTCTGACCTGCTCTGCAAGAAGATCCTGGAGCACGTGGACGAACACAAGGTGTACCGCATGTATGCCAGCAGCTTGGACCCGGAGAGAGTTCCTGATGTGCTCAAGGTCAGCATCAAAAGCCTGTTTCTACATTTAATGACTGAAATCAAGTGTTAGCTTACTTGCTTATTGCATTCATTGTCAGTTGTCCCCACATCACTTGTATTACTGAGCCATGCTGTCATGTCTAAGGGAGTGTGACTGTAACACGGGTACCACATGTGTGTGTTCACAGGCCTGCTCTAACCTCGTAGGCAGTGTGTACATGTACCCCGCGAAAGAGGACCTGCTAAACTACACCATCATTGTCACCACTCTGTGCACCGCTGGAAGGTAGTTAACACCAAATACTTAATAACTACCACTACCACCACTACAACTACTGCCTCCACTTCGACTACTACTACTACGACTAATAATATACAACTACAAATTAAAATCAAAACATTCAAGCTGCCTGCAGCCTCTAAAGGTATTCCCAGCACACACCGCCGACAAGAGCAAACTATGTATACATACAATATGTAGGATTTATTCAAATTGACGTCATTAATTGAGCTATTGACACAAAACGTTGTACACTTGTTATGGGAGAAGTCCTCTGTGTTCATACAAACCTTCACGGCCCTTGGACCTTGTGAATCAAATATTTTGATTTACTCATAAATGCCATATCTCTGCCATATCTTTCCAATTTTCCATGATTCTTCCAATCAGACACATCCATAGAACATGTGTACCTAATTTGGTGTCATTTGGGCATTAATTTTCCCAAATCCTTCACTGGTCAGAAATCTATCCAGATGGATCTTATGTACATACATCTAATTATACATAACCACCACAATAACAATAGGTATCACATATAACGTATGAATGCCTTAGAATTCATATTCTACCATTTGCAATTGCAGCCAGCATAAATTTCATAGCCTTAGCCCTCTAATGTCAACAACACGCTTACTTGAAATACTATACTATGTTATATAACAGTCACTGAACCTTTCTTCATTGGGAAATATGCCATTAACCCAGTATATGTTGAGAATCCTGTTTGTGTGTAATCTCTGTTACGTAAGTTATGGGGTCGCCCTGCCGGAAATGAACCCAGAGTACGTAATCAATCCTGTTTGTGTTTATCTGTCAGGCTGGTTACAGGGGGAATCCCGCCCGGACATTTCAGCCATGTGTTTGTTGACGAGGCAGGACATGCTGTTGAGACTGAATGCATCATCCCGCTGGCAGGTACTGACCCCCCTCTGTGTGGGTTATATTTAGCTTATAATGTGGTATTGCTGCATATCCATGTAGGAGCAATTCATCATCCTCAGAGGCTTTGGATAAAAGTGTCATTTATTGATCATTGATATTTGATACCTTTGAACAAAGGCCTGCTCCAGCCAGAGTGCGGTCAGGTCGTCCTCGCCGGAGACCCCAAGCAACTGGGACCCATCCTAAGATCCCCTCTGGTGCAGCAATACGGCATGGGTAAGTGTGTGCACGTCTCACAACAGAAACACACACCTCAGCTAGGTGCACAGTTTGCACTGAACTAAAATTAGATTTTTTGGATGTTCCAGATATAAGATATAACAGATATTAATAATTCATTGTTAATTCATTGATTCTTTCCTTGAGTTAACATTGAAAATGTGTCCAGCCACCCCAACACCACAAACGGATTAAAGAGCACATGCTTACAGGAAAACTTCAGGATTTTCAGCCTTCTTTTGCGACCGTTCGGGGTCTAAGGGACTCATGCCGAAAACAATTTCTGAAATTGGTCCAGTATTAAGAGGGGAAGCTGCAGGCATAGTCCTCAAAAACAGGCTGCTATGTAATCCTTTGGGGATACAGCGCCCTGCTCATGTACGTCCTCTAAAAGTACTTGCTACTGACGGGCTCAGATTATATTTACATTTTCCTCTGCTTGATCCGTCTGTCTGTTATTGTGTCAAACTAAGTCCTGCTCAATGAGTAGTCCTGCGAGGGTTGAGTTACTGCAGGAAGAGAACGGTGGAAACGTGAGTGAGAGCTGGAGAGAGGAGTTCTTTGTGTTGGACTACAGAAAGCGTAGCGTAGCGTAGCGTAGCGTAGCGTAGCGTAGCGTAGCGTAGCGTGTTATCTAAAAGATTTGGGTGAAGGAGGGTTGAGATTGGAATGGCGATACAGAAATATCCTATTGGCCCAAATACATTGCAGCACGTTTTCGCGGATAACGGGGCAGAGTTCTCGCTCAATGCTGGACTGATTTTATTTGACAAATGTCCGCGTTAAGTCCCTTAGACCCCAAATGATCGAAAATAGGGTCCAGGTGACATAAAAGTTTCCTTTTAAAGTGCAGTAAAGGGGTGGCGTCGTTCTCTGCCCAGAGGAACGTGTAGCAGTGCCTTCTGGAAGGTAGCAGATAGTGGTATGGACACTTGTCGAAGGTTGGGAAAGAGATCCGTTTATCAAGGTCGAGAAGGAAGACAACACAGCACAACACATAACGCACACATAACACATAACGACACACGGGTCTTGTTATGGAGTTGAAGATACAGGCAGCAGTTTGTGAGACAATGGGTGTACATGATTCTTATAGGGAAACATCGTGGGCAGTAACAACTAAAAAAACCAAGGTGGGGGGGGGTGATCATGTGGAGGGTTGAGGATTGGCCATGGCTGAAGACAAAGTTCATTTGCAATACCCTATGGGGGGTAGTGGACGCGTCTGCAAGGCTGCAAGACAGCTAGAGGAATCGACACATCAAAGATGTCAGTAGATTTGTATGGCCCCCGTATAAGTCTTCATGGCTACATTGGCAATGCAAATGCAAACTGCCTTAACACGTTTCAATTAGAGAGAGGAAGTGGGACATCTCTAGGTGCAAGGAGAATGTAGACATCCTGCTGTGACGATTGCAATCTATACAAATATTTTATTACTGAAAATAATAATTACAGCTGCATATAGATGATTGAAGTGCCATGTATGGGTTAGGCATTTTGCTCAAGTAACCTCTAAAGAGACCGCTGACATTGGGGTTCGAACCAGGAAACTTTGGGCTTGGAGTCCAATCCACTGAACCCCGACCATTTGACTGTTCTGCCCCTCTGGTTTTTAGTTCACAAACACACAAACTATAGGCCACAGTATGTGTGTGTGTGTTTTGTGTAGCTGTCATTGGATCTGGATTCTCCTGTCGACAGGTATGTCTCTTTTGGAACGTCTCATGGATACCATTCCTGTGTACCAGAAGATAGACGATGGAGATGAGGATGACAGTGACAAAGGCAACATCAGTGATGAAGATGAGGAAGAATTAAAGAAGGAGGCTTTCGACCCCCGTTTTGTAACAAAGTTGTTGTGCAACTACAGGTTGGTCTTATTCATTAGCTTCTATAATTACCGTTATTCACATCTTAGCTTTTGATATGTCCTGGCCATTCCTTTTATTCTACTTTTGCCTTTCTTCTAAGGTCTCATCCTGCCATCCTGAAGGTCCCCAATGACCTCTTCTACGCTGGGGAGCTCCAGGTCTGCGCTGACGAAGCCCTTCGCAACTCCTTCTGTAGATGGGAGCATCTTCCTAAGATGGTAATCAACACACGTTCTCACACACCTGGGCTGGCCCCGACACGTTGTTTCAAGCTACGAGTATTGGTTAGGTTTTAAGAACAAATATTTGAACATATTAAAAAAACATCCTTCCCTGCCTGAATGGGAGCCATCAGAGACCTTTTGTGATGGCTACCGTTATCTCATCGATCGTTAATGTTTTCTGATGTCTCGCACCCGTAAATATTTATTTATATTTAAAAAAATATGTATTTTCATAAAAGAAAAAATCTGAGGCATTCAAATATTGAATGAAGGTTTTGAATACCTACCTCACAAACTAATATCCCAATATTCACACACACTTTGGACAAAATTAAGTCACATTCTGATTGACGGAATCATTTTGTTTGTAATTCCCACCACAATGTACGGATACTAGGAACTAATGAACATGTTAGGACTCTAGAACTTTAAACAATTGCAACAAAAAAACAGCTAAATGTGTGTGACAGACAGACCGACAGACACACACACATCAACACACACACCTCCAATTCATCCGTCTACTGGCTCATCACAGGACTTCCCGGTGATCTTCCATGGGGTGACTGGTAAGGATGAGCGGGAGGCCAACAGCCCGTCGTTCTTCAACGTCGCTGAGGTGGAGCAGCTGATGGACTATGTGAAGAAACTGCTTGAGAGACACGGGAGGAAGGGCCATTACAAAGTCTTACCCAAAGACATTGGCATCATCGCCCCCTACAGGAAACAGGTAAGGCCGGCATGCACCCACTTTTGGTAAAAAGTACACCACCTTTAACTTGATTTGTTCATGTCGTGAAAGGCATGCTGACAATAAAAAACAACCTTCTCCCCCTGAATGACAGGTGCTGAAGATCCGTAAGGGCCTAAGGATATTGGAGAAAGACCTGCAGATCACACAGCTCACAAAATACTTGAAGGTGGGGGGCCAAAGTATTTCCAGATAATAAAACGATGATTGTGCGTTTTCACAAGCGGCTGGTTAAAGTGTGTTGTGTGTGTTGTGTGTCTGCCGTCAGGTGGGGTCCGTGGAGGAGTTTCAAGGCCAGGAGAGGATGGTGATGCTGGTGTCCACGGTGCGCAGCAGCCCGCAGTACGCAGACCACGACCAGCAGTTCACCCTGGGCTTCGTCAAGAACGAGAAGGTGTGCAGCCTCACAAACACACACATATAAACACCTGCCATCAGCCAATGGCAGATAGTTTGACCATTCGCCAAACATTTGTATAAATGTATATCTATTAAAAACAACAAGTTGGCCGGTAAACTCACAACTAAAAAAACTTTTTTTGGGCAAAATTCTAAAAGTACATTTTGGACCCTGTTTAATACAAAGCACAGAATACAACTCATAAATGTGTATGTTGTACACGGGTAGAGGAGCATGCTGCAAATAAGCACACACACACATCAAGGTCATCTGTGGATCCTTTTGTTTGTTGCTTTGGACAGAGATTCAACGTCGCAGTGACTCGTGCCAAAGCCCTGCTGATCATGGTGGGAAACCCCAGAGTGCTCAGTACTGACCCGGTTTGGAGCAGGTGGGGGTCTTGCTATGAATGACTGTTTGGGCCTATAAAGGAGAGAGTATACGAGCTGCAGAAACAAACTGACCCTAGATCCTCTATGAATGGAACAGTGAAAAGGGAGTGTTTGCCTGCTGGTGGCTGGGTGCAGCTTATTCCCCTGTCTGTTTCTCCCCCTCCGTCCACAGCTTTATCGAGTACTGTAAAGGCAGCGGCGGCTACACTGGGGTCTCGTGCCCAGAGGAAGAGGAGGATGTGGTGGCCAGACTCGCCGCCCTAATGCTAAGCATCGAACCCCAAGGTATCATGCACACACACATCAGTACCCCAACGCTGCCGTGGGTAGCGGGGGCAGACAGACGGGGTGTTCGACTCCCAGCGGGAAGTTACTGGGGTTGATTCCCAGGCATCCTCCAGCAAGTTCTGCTCCTCAATGATTTGGATCTGAATTCACTGTAGGCTGTTTGAATAGGGATATTGAAATAAAATAACTAAATAGTAATAGGATGGGACAGGGGGTGGGCGGGGGCTAGTGGCGATACGGGCCAATCGGATCGGCAGCATAGCTCCGCCCACCTGACAGGAGTCCTGACGTCTTCCTTACACCAGGTGGCTTTTACTCTTTCATGTTGTCAGAATAAACATATACAATGACAGTTATACCCCTGCATCACAAAATAATGATGTATTGTGTTTGAGAGGTAAAAAGGTAAAAAGGGTTATGTCAGTACTTCAACAGAGATGGAGTACATTTATAAAGGTTTATGGGATTGTGTTATTATGGTTAAACTTGGGTATAAAGTTTTTATGTTCATCTTTAGAAGTGAATGTTTAGATATCAGTTGCAATATTTGGTCAGAAACATTAATGCCATCAGTTTGACAAAGTTCTAGTGGGGATTAACGGTTTGCACGGACTGATATTTTGGCAAGCTAGCATCACACAACCACCATCTGTAACAGCCGGACCACGGCGGTGTACGGGCTGATGCCTCGTTATCCAGCCCCGCCCCGCCCCGAAACACACTACACCCCTCCCGCCCACACTCACCTCCTCCACTGTGTCATCCTAACCCCCCAGGGGAGGCAGAAGAGACAGCGGAGAGCCTCCTTCAGCAGCAGCTGGACCCAGAGTGGAGGAACGAGCTGTGATGACCTGCTGCCCGGGACGATTCCTCCATTCCGTTGGGAGGGAAATCCATTCATTGTTTTGTGTTGTACTGCTGGATGTTGAAGTTCACTGTGACCGCTCCTCAATTAATCATGAATCATTTGGTTGAACCAAATACATTTTGTTTCAACGCCGAGATAAAAAATGTTGATATATTGGTATATTGGTTTGAAATAGTAATCTGATAGAAGGTTCTACTGGATATGGTGTGGCATTCAATTGCTTGTTTATCATATTTTGTTGAAGTAAAAATTTTAATCTGTGATCATGGAAAGTTTTAAAGTTATTTTTTAACAGTACCCACATAAAAGATGAGTACTCAGGGAAACATGTGCCTTAATGCTGTGCATACTATGATATTTAATTACAAAGTATTGTTATAAAGAGCATTTTCTTCATACTGTCGCCGTTTCAGTTTGTTCAACGCATCAACACCTATCATTTTCTACCAGAGCTCGACGGTCATTTCTTTATGGGGATGTGAAAGTGAGAAGTGCATAACTCAGTTATTTTGCATTTCAAAAATACTTTATTAACATACTTTCCTCATTTAGACACTGAACGCGGGCCCAGTCCGGTTTGTAAAACCATCATTAAGTCAGCGTCTTGTTTTGAGTGTGTGTGGCTAATACTCTGGGACATTACACAGGTCCATTGACCTTTGCCCAAAGCTCTCTCTAGATCTTAGAGACTGCTTCAGCACTGGCGACATATGGATAAAGTTGTTTTAACGGTTAATGGCAGCTTAGATCTCACCAAGTTAGGCCATTAAGTGTCCATGTATTGGAGGGTCGTTCTTGGACATCACATTGATGGATTGATGGATAGATCACGAAGTACTTTAAGCTTTGATGCATATTAAGCATATGAAGACCATCATGTCATGATTCATTACATTGCTGAACTGAAAAGCGAGCAAAATGACGTAGAGTCTGCTAAGTTTTGAATGTTGAATAGTAAAAATAACTCTGTAGGGACGCTTGGTCTTAAGGAATGTCTGCATGTTCATCTATTTACAAAGCTGTCATTACAGTTCAGAAATGGCACATATGTTAAATAACCTACGCCAAAATAACCTAATTTAGCTGTTTTCCATTTAGAGTAGCACTGTTTAAGGTTTGTGTTCTTGAGCTCTGATCAACAAAAAACTATTTTTTGCAACATAGCATTTGTAACGTTGCCGAATACCTAACCCATCCGTCTGTGACTATGAAGAACAAAGTAGATCCTCACTTCACTCATGAGGAGAGCATAGGGTATGGAATAGAGGTCCGACAGGTAGTGCCCACTGAGCATCGGCCAGTATTGCTTTATCTAGAGTATTGTTTCTGGACATTAACACCCATGTGTCCATCAATTTGGTACGGACCAAATCAACCTGCCTTCTGAGGCCCATCCACACAGAAATGCTGCAGTTATTTTATATATAGACTGATATAATGCAACTAACCACTATGAAGCATTGTTAGTTAAAAATGTCATGTCATATTATAAGTGGTGTTGCATGGCAGATAGATGGAAACCAACCAAAGCAGGCGAGACGTGGAACTGAGATGGCAGGTCAGCGGTGCGTGAAGCATGCGCTCTTAACAGGATGCTTCCCATTTACGCTGAATCTAAAGTAGTGTTTTATGTGACCGTGCTTCACACGAGTAGTTTGCCCTTTGAGAATGCAAGCCCTTAGCCCCTATCTGTAAACAATCAACACAGAAGCGGTTGGCCGGTTGAAAATATATGTCCAGATTATACACATATAAATAGAAAAGATACACTCATACATACAGGAGGAGGGGGCTGGCCGCTCCGTACACAGGCTGGTGTTTGTGAAGGAAGGAACAGAAAGACAGTAAACAAGAGAGGAAAGTGTGAGCAGAAGGGAAAGGAGACAGTAAACAGGAGAGGAACGTGTGAGCAGAAGGAAAGTAGACAGTAAAGGCTGATCTGTTAAGGTGTTCAACAAGTGGGTCAGTCTTTCAATTTGCCGTGGCATGTTATTGGTGTATCCTTATGTAAATACAGTCCACCAAAACCATTGCTATAAAGGTTTCATCTTTCCAAAAGGTTGCACTTGCACCCCGGCCCCTGGCGGGGCGGGGAGGCGGAGCCTGAGGTGGTCAGGCTCCGCCTCACAGCAGCAGGCAGCCGCCCCTCTTCTTGCGCTTGCGGACCTGCAGGGCGGCCCGGGTGGCCATCTCAAAGACCTCGCGCACGCCGTCCTTGGTCTTGGCCGAGCACTCCAGGTAGCCGAAGGCACTGATGCGGTTGGCCATGTCCCTGCCCTCCTCCGGCCGCACCGGCTCCTGGGACATCGTGGAGATGAATACACAGGTGTACATTTAAAGCTGGGGCAGGCATTGTGGAAAAGTCAGCCCGAGTCAGCTAGATTTAGGCAGCAGCCCTCCCTCTGAAGCCACTCTGCCAGAACACATGAGCAGCTGGCTTCAGAGACGGCTCTGGTCATGAGCAGAGTGCGCAGGTAGGTGAGTAGGTAGGTGAGTAGGTAGGTGACCTCTAGGTGACCTGTAGGTAGGTGACCTCTAGGTGACCTGTAGGAAGGTGACCTGTAGGTAGGTGACCTGTAGGTAGGTGACCTGTAGGTAGGTGACCTGTAGGTGACCTGTAGGAAGGTGACCTGTAGGTAGGTGACCTGTAGGAAGGTGACCTGTAGGTAGGTGACCTGTAGGTAGGTGACCTGTAGGTAGGTGACCTGTAGGTCAGGCCTTTGACAGCCATAGACCCCAGACTCTTTTTTGTCCCAGCATTTGATTTGATGCTGTCGGGATGTAAAGAGAATGTCAGCAAATATGAGAAAATACTTCTGACATAAATTGCCTTCACTAGCTTCAATGGTTTACATTGGTTTACTTCTATATCTATAGATCTATAGCCACGGTGTTGGTTTGATCATTTTGTTTTAACCAATTCAGCATTGATCAAATAGATAATAGATTAAACAATCGATTACTTTTTGTTCCCAACACACCACTGTGACAAAGCAACACATACTCCCACCCCTCCCATTAATGCCGAGAGGAAGCCATTCCAGTTCATCTAAAGCTTGAAACTAAATGATGCCCACATTAGAAGTGATGAACTCAAATTAGGCTCCTATGGGTTTTGCCAGGGTTCTGCATCTCTCTCTCGGCCGATCTGACACGTACATTATAGATACACGGTCCAAGATACTAAAACAACACAATATATTTGTAACAATCCAATACACCATGGTTAAGAGCAGACTTGACATACAAATTCAGTTCAAGTCAGATTCTATTTCAGTCCAGCTCAGTCCACTATGACTTGTTCATTTAAAATAGGATATAAAATAGCTGATTGCTTGAGTCACTGCTGTCCCCCGTGAAGGGTTGAGACGATCACAGCTTCTTGTATTGATAACATGACTTCCTCTGGGCTGTATAGAACTTGTTGTGCTGACGTTAGTTGCCTTTTTGACCTTTCAATACCATGCTGCCGTGAAGATAACGGTAGTGGTACCACTGGTATACTTAATTGTAACATCGCAAGTTTTGCACGACCCTGCACTTGTTTGGTTCACATTTCCATCGCTGCTTTTGTGAAATCTAATGTTCTCGGTTCGTGCATTGTAAATTGTGTCCAACATTTTTTTTGCGCATGAAACAGCTTGAATTAGTCAGGTGATAGGAACATTTGTCATGAGAGGGCTGGCTCACATTCACACGCTGTAGAGGCCCAGGAAAAACGCTCCAAATTTGTGGAGGCTATATTTTGACATTATAGTTTTTTGGCAGCCGTATCGATTTTTAATAATATCTCACAGTCATTGGTTTGGATCGCTGGTTTTGAGTCGATTCTGCCGTAACTCTGACTTCATAGGTTTATCTTTACAACCCTTGTTTCCAGGAGTGTGGCAGTGTGGATCAACAAGTATCCATCTACTTCACTTAAAGTGATCCACAAGGTGTGGACCCACCGTGTGACGATGCAGATTGTTTTGAACAGCTTCTACAACAGTGACACACACCTGCTTCATCTTGGCTAGCTCTCTGCGCGTGTGGTCGTCGTTCCTCAGGTCTTTCTTGTTGCCAACCAGGATGATGGGCACATTGGGGCAGAAATGCTTCACTTCAGGCGTCCATTTTTCTGGTATGTTTTCTGCAAGCAGATAAGGAACAGGGTTCTCATGCCGACCCACTAACAGCCTGGGCAGAAACATACAGTTCTGTCCTAGAAGGAGAGTTAGGACCGCCTTCCCGTCTCCATAAGAGAAGGACCTTGAAGGATTGGACTTCGGTCTGGTCTGGCAAACTAGCCGTAGGAAGATGACATGCAGAGATGGAGATGGAGTTCTACTTCCTGCGTGGCCCCATCAGAAGGCTCTGGGAAAGTGCCCTGGGCACGGTGCTCCCCAGGGAAAGATCTTTCTGTGGATCTGACATGAAAAACTCTGCGCCCAAAGACATTACTGCAGGAAGTGGAGTTAGTTAATTATGTAGTTTTTTTTTTTTTTTTCCCTTTACAATCTTCAAATCATTGTGACGATATCTTCGGTGTTCGAATTCCTTACTCGTCAGTTTGACAACGTTTTACAGTTTCCCTGAATGAAAACTGCACAACGTTAAACAAGGTTTTAAACCCTGGGTGGTGCCATCAGGTGACCAAGGCTAATAAAAGTGGATTTTCTTCTCTGTATGTCATTAGAATTTAGACCTTCAAATAAAATAGGGAATAATTGCCAGTGGCCAAATGTGCTGTTAAATAGAAACATAAAAAAGGAAAATGTCCTTCAACCAAGTCTTACCTAAACTGTCGGGACTATCGATGGAGAAGCACATGAGGATGACATCAGTGTCCGGGTAGGACAGCGGCCTCAGCCTGTCATAGTCCTCTTGACCTGCTGTGTCCCATAACGCAAGCTCCACCTAAGAAATAAAGATGAGGAAAATACATTTTAAATTCATGAGGAATAATAGGGAGGGAGATCGAACGAGGGGAGAATAACAAACCGCTTTTTAAAGAAATATGGAGAAGCTGGATTTGGAATAATCCAGCTCTCCTCCTGTTAGCATAGCAGCGAGATACTCAGAGCTGCGGAGGACTTCCCCATCACTCCTGGTACCACTACTAGCATTCATTTACAACCCTAGACTCTACGCTTGTTCTGTACAACTCTGTAGTGTGTGGCTTCCATTGAACCTGGTGGCCCTGGTACCCTTATGGGGACTCAGGTTTGATAGCATTCTGAGTAACATCACCCATTTTGTCATTGACTGCAGTCAGCTTCAACATTTCCGGACAGGCCAACAAGTCGATTGTTTAGGTTAGACCCGGTTGTGGGTCTAACCGAAAGTGGGTTGCGTCAAATCTGAGAAGATTAAAGCCCAGGCCGTGGCACAGCGGGATGGAGCTAAGCTAGCCTGCTGTAGATCTTGTTAGTGGTGCTGGCAATGTATGACCCGAGTGTCTCTGTGAAGCTTCACTGACAGAGCTATCGTGGTAGTGTCTCTGCAATTTCTTTTTGTACATTGCAATGTGCCACTATCAAAATAGCACACAAAACATCTGCCTAATTGTGCGAGTTGGCCTCACGATAACCTCCCACATGAAGGAGGCCCGTGAGGAACCCTCACAGTGCATTCAGGATCCGAGGATAATGTGCACAGAGGCCGTGATTCGAGAAAAAGGACAAAAAATTCACAATGCAGCCAACCATACAACTACCAGTTATTAAATACCAATATCTTGGGTGCTTTCAGAAAACAAACTATGGTTTTATTCTCTGAACATATGAACTACACAGTTCTCAAATCAACTTCTCATAATGAAGTCCCAGAGATAGGGTTGGACCTGCATAAATGGCGAAAGCTTCTGTGGTGAAGCGAGCTGACCTTACTAGCTGACCAGCATAGTACAAAAAACAGGAACAGGAAGTGAGGTACTGCTCATGATGAAGGGGTTGGGAGGGAGAGAAGGGTAGAGTCTATCCTTGGGCAGGAAACTAGTGACATGTCATTTCCTGTTGTTGGCCTGGGACCTTTGGTTCCTCACAAGCAACATGTGGCTCAAGTACAACACATTATTGACACATCTCTTTCTCCATCCATCCACTTCTAACATCTGTCCTTCAAATTGAATGCTTCCTGTTTGTTTTCAACCCGACCTTCTGCATGTGTTTAAGGTCTGGAGATTCTCCCATATATATTTTGTCTGTGGGTGTTTTGACCAAGACAGGGGAATAGGAAAAGGTAAAAAGGTTCCTGTTCGCTAGTCTTTGGTTAAAGCCAAACTAGTCTCCTGCTATCTCACTTCTTCCCTGAATGTAGCCACTGCCGTGGTTGAAGATTGACATAAAAACATCAAACAACATTGTGATTGTATATTGCCCATTGCTAGGAGAAGCAGCCATTACACTCAATTGTGAGGGAAAAGTAAACAAGTACCCTTTGCTCTAAATAAAAGTCCGGTCAGAGGCACGACCCAGGAGTAAACAGAACCAGGCATGGAATTACCTGTTTGCAGTCAACCTCAATGTCTGCGATGTAGTTCTCAAACACGGTGGGCACGTAGACCTCGGGGAACTGGTCCTTGCTGAAGACGATGAGCAGGCAGGTCTTCCCGCACGCTCCATCACCAACAATCACCAGCTTCTTCCTGATGGCTGCCATCTGAGCAGAAATGAAACAAACATCAACACAACGCTTGCGTTTCTTGGTGTACCGTCCGTAGGACAATAATGTTTGAAGTTATAAATGAACTGAACCCATTTCTTCAGCCTTTGTATTAAATGGATCCATTTTATACATCAATACACAAATTAAAAGATAACCGTTCTAGAGAACCTCTCTGATTTCCATTTCTTACCTTCTTTAAATATATATTTATTTTTGATATTATATTATTCAGGTGGCGGTTGATTTATGATCATCGTGATTACATTGATAAGGGGAGAGAGCGTGAGCTTGGACAGGAGTGTAGAAGGACCTGGTCCAGAGCGGTGCCCCTGGGCTGTGAGTGACAGCTGGAGAAATAGGCTTAGCACCGAGTCCAGAGTCTGGAGACAGGTTGCTTTTCTACAGGCGGGTGCCATATGTGTGTGTGGCTGCCCACGTATGCAAGACATCTCATAAGGAAACACATGAATACCTCATGAGTTGGCAGAAATGTCTCCTCGGCCCACGTTTGTTTTATTACGGAGAAGTCTGTTGTTGCATCGCTATTCTGCAACCTAGTCCTCTTTCACATTCACACTGTTGTTCAATGAAAGAAAAAGTGTTGTTTCAAGTGTGTATCTGTACACTTGGATTCCCTACTCCAAGCGACTACAATTCTAGTATTAGCAGACCATTTTTCAAATGTAATACAATCTCGAGCTAGTGTCCATATACTTCACAACACACAGCCAACCACTAAATCAGGCCAGGTTGTTTCATAGTCTCTGGAAGGCGCCACCAGTTCACCGCGATAGCTGGCGACAAAGAGGCACAATATATTACACACACGCACGCACACGCGCAAACGCCCACACCCCTTTAAAGCTTAGAAGAGCGACAACCAGACTGCTTGGTTGTTCTTCTGTGTCAATGCAGAAGCCCAGGGCACCTCCTAAAATTACAGACCTCACCGCTGTATCCCATTTTATACGACGGGACAAAAAAACAATTCTGAGAAAGCATGGAGAGCTTTTTCCCCCCAGGGGATGGAACCAATGCACTGCAATTTATGCACGGTTCACCCACACAAAGCCACATCTCTCCAGGGACACACGACCAATCAATGTGAGGTCAGTGTTTTAACGTTTAAGAGTGTGAGAGATTTTTGAATTAACCGCCACATCTTGCATAATATTTGCCCCCGCCACGTGGTGTTAAGTAAAGGACAAAGTTCTCATTCCTCTGCCGCCTAACGCACAATCTTTCCCCAAGGCAGGTCCTGGTGAACTCATACTGGTGAAACATTAGCCCAGACATTAGTCAGGGCAAATGTTAGCCAAATATGGCAAGTGTGGAAATACCATGGTAGGAAGTAAAGGATGTCAGTATCAACCAAGAATCAATACTCCCAGGAAGCTGAGAGGTATTTAACACACCATAATCTATTCTGTTAAATATTTACATAGGAGGTATATAAAAAAGAAAAAACGTCATAAACTGACATTTTATGTATTTTCATTGCCCTAACAAAACCGTCTGCTAGATCACTTCCTAGTGGACTGGGGCACCATTTGACACAAGTGTCAATGAACATTTTTATAAGGCAAAATAACAAGTACTTAATATTAAACACTCAAGCCATTTACATGTGAGTGGCCGATCTATGTGAGGCACCAATTAAAAGCATCCAGACTGTGAGAGGGCATACAACCAGCCTGGGTCACGGCTTTCAGATGTGAAGAAAAGACCCGTTTGTAGTCGGTTGAAAACCTGATTAAAAACTGAATGATCACATGACGGGGTGATAATTCTCAGTAACAACGGTTCATTGAAAGGTCACAAGGAAACACACACCC
>OMKX01056110.1:0-12201 GCA_900302425.1 Brosme brosme
TGTCTATGTGATTGTTTGCAACTGTGTGATTGCGTGTCTATTTGTGTGTGTGTGTGTGTGTGTGTGTGTGTGTGTGTGTGTGTGTGTGTGTGTGTGTGTGTGTGTGTGTGTGTGTGTGTGTGTGTGTGTGTGTGTGTGTGTGTGTGTGTGTGTGTGTGTGTGTGTGTGTGTGTGTGTGTGTGTCTATTTGTTTGTTTCATTGAGTGTTCTATGAATGTTGCAGAACATACGAGGTCTGCTCGACAACTCCTGAAGGTCACGGGGAGTTTAGGAACAAGAGTTGGATAGCAAAGGACGGAGAAGACGGCTTAACTATTTGCAGCAAAGGAGGTTACAGGCACTGTAGTAGCTAGGCTGCTTCACTCCCAGCACAAAGGTCGATCCCCATGTCGGCAGCCTATAGGCATTGTGGGCATTGTAAAGCGAGAGGCCTAATCCCTACCACCTGTGAGGTAGCAGTGCTGCTGTTTTGGCTAAAGTGCGTGCTGAGTGGTTGAACTTCCCCCTGTGCACGCGTCCTGATGTCCTTTCCTCCTCCAGATGTGATGGTCCAGTGGTGCTCCCAGGGGGACCTCCTTGCCGTGGCGGGGATGGAGAGGAGCGTGCTACCTCCCGACCCCTCGTGTCTGCACCCAGTCAGGAACGCCATCGTCAAGTTCTACAACGTCCGCGGGGAACATATCTACACACTGGACACACCGGCACAGGTGACCCACAACGACACAGCTGACATTCTGGGCACATCATAGTTTCATTGTCGGGTGCAGCCTGACGTGGTGTATTGGATGAGGGGGGGTGGTCCAGGGGGGTCCAGGGGTCAGGGCGTTTGACTCCCAGCTGTAAGGTGCTGGGTTCAGTCTCATGTATGCAGTAGGGATGTGTGGTATGACGATATATATCGGGGGACGAGAGAAAAATGACTATCAATAGATATTTCCCTCTTATCGTTCCTATCGTCATCTTACTTTACGGCAGTATTTTACGTCATTCTGGCCCTGCTTTACGTTCACTACACGTGCTTGTCAAATACAGAAACAAACATGTGGGAGAGTGAAACAGAACGAACATCCCGCAACAGTCTGAGGCAGAACAAGAGTCCAAAGATGTGATCTTTTGAAAGAAAAGGAAGTCTCAAACGAGCTGAAAGAGTCTTGAGTGTGCGGATATGTCAAGCTCTTTTTGGACAGCCGTTGATTTTGATGCTGGTGTCCGAGAAAGGGTTGGGGAGTGTGGGGCTCCGTGAGCAGCGGTTTATCCTGATGCCCGTGTGTGAGGGAGGGTTAAGCTCAGTATAATCCTGTGTAGCGCCTTTCATATCCAACACTGCTCACTATAACGCTCATACACAAAGTTGCCATGGCTCGTTGCACACCTCCCTCCTTCCTAAAACGCTCGGCCCAAACCCTTTCTTTCTTTTTGTTGCATATAGTGTTTGAATTCCAGCTGAGACAGAGGTTCACCTACACGTTAACAACGGGCCTGTTGACCAGCCCAGTTACGCCAAGAACTTATTTTGTTTAATGGATGTCTGTTGGAGACTTTTGAAACCTTGAAACGGAGTGAATATATATATATAATCTTTTTATATTTAATATTGATATTGTACTTACTGTATACGGTTAACTGGCTGCAGTACTGGAGATTTCTGAAACGGAGTGAAGGTTACTTTTTATTTTCATATACTTGTTTATTTGCTTCACTATTGGAGATTTCTGAGACTTGAAACAGTGTATTTTACTATAATATTTGTTCATCAATATCCCTTCTCTTTCTTTCCTAATTTGGACCGCTCTGCTCAACGTCACTTCCAAATCAAAGGAGAAAAGAGAAAGTGCCTTTAATTTGTATTTAGCTGATAGGATTATTAAAAAGTGTTCATGAGGCATGTGGTTATTCTGGGTAGACATTTGCTTCATAGAATTCACAGAAAAAGTACTACATGGTGATGTATATCGTTATGGAGATATGAAATGACCCATATGGTGATTGAAGGTTTTGTCCAGATGGAACAGCCCTAGTAGGCAGTCTACCTGTAGGCCTCCTAGAGCAAGATGCCCTATGTGTTCATTAGACATTACATTCAAATCACAACCACAATGTGCACGCTAATCCCTTTGGATTAAAGGGTCTGCTAAACTGGAAACAGGAAGACTGCTGCTGGTCGGCTGTTTGACCTCCAGCGGTTAGCATCGGGACCCTCATGCTCACGCTCTGCGTCTTGTCTGGGCGCACCACAGCGGCCCATCACCACGCTGTGCTGGGGCCACAGGGACTCCCGGCTGTTCCTGGCGTGCGGCCCGGCGCTGTACGTGGTGCGCGTGGAGCACCGCGTGGCCGGCCTGCAGCTGCTGTGCCAGCAGGGCATCGCCACGGCCCTCAGGGAGGAGAAGGACGCCGCCAAGCTGGTCATCCCGGCCCGCCTGTGCTCCTACGTCACGGCCGCCTACGCACCCACCATTAAGGTCAGTGGGATGCAGACAGACGTGTGCACCCACCATTAAGGTCAGTGGGATGCAGACAGACGTGTGCACCCACCATTAAGGTCAGTGGGAGGGAGACAGACGTGTGCACCCACCAGGTCAGTGGGATGCAGACAGACGTGTGTGGATGGAGAACAGCAAAGCAGAACCAGTTCATTTATGTTTATGATAAATGAGAATCATGACCTCCTCCCAAAGCACTGCTTTGACCCTGTGATTGTGTGTTGTGTTTACACGGAAAATAGAACGATTTTGTTATTTTGGGAAAACATTGGGTCATTTGCGACTAACCCATCAGTGAGGACGTTAAAGTCTCCTTGCGTACGGTCTCCTCTGCTGTTCGTGTATATTGGGTATTAAAGATGATATTTAGTTGATCTTCCTCCCTCAGCCGCCCATCCCGGACCCAAACAACATGCGTGACTTTGTGAGCTACCCGACCGCCGGCAACGAGCGGCTGCACTGCACCATGAAGCGCACGGAGGACAACCCTGAGGTGGGCGGGCCCTGCTACACGCTCTACCTGGAGTACCTGGGGGGCCTGGTGCCCATCCTGAAGGGCCGGCGAATCAGCAAGCTGCGTCCCGAGTTTGTCATCATGGACCCCAAGACAGATGGGAAAGCAGGTAGGATGCGCCACAAAACTAATATTTAGGTGCTAATACGGATTTTCATCTGTAACTGAAAAGAAAATCCTTTCATCTTGTTTCTTTTTTTTCACATGGCATCAAATCTGTTTTAGTTTTTTCTGCTGGGACATTTTGTGAATGGTATTATATGGTAGTATTATATGGTAGTATTGTATGGTAGTTCGATAGTAGAAACACCCATCTCAGTGCCGTGTAAACACAAACATTTGTGTTTACACAGCACTTACAAAACTATAAAAAGGTATAACCTTTCATAAAAATGTGAAAATGACCTATAATAAGCAGCTTAAATTGCTCATCTTTTTATTCACGTTTGCAATTGGATAACTTTAACTAACACACACACACAGTAACCTAATGGCGGCAGAAAAGGTACACAAGGTACTCACCTCTGAAACCCTTAATATATATGTTTTGCCATAATAATGTAAGACCATTACCACGTTGGTAGGTAGGTTCTATTTTTCAGTTGAATGATGTACGTTTTGTTGCTCGGATACAATCGGTTCTTTCCCAGCTGATGGAAGAATTTTAAAGGTGAAGATTCCTGGCGTTGGCATTGAGAGAACGAGGGGCGGAAATGGAGCGGTGTTAATTAAAAACAGCTTAATGGGCCCTCGGACGGCTCCTGGGTTCCTCGTAAATCAACCGGCTCCCCTTCCGGCCGAGTGATAAACGAAGCGAGCCATGAAATGGTTGCAGCCCATTTACACTGTATAATGGCCATCAAATAAATTAGCTTTACCTAGTCTGGAGCAGCAGTGGTTCAGATACGCAGATGCAGACGCACACACCTCCATATGATTGAGAAACTTAAATTACTTCAAATGAACATTTATTTGATTGCACATGTTGTGGATATCAACCAGATGGTGCTGCCGTGGTTAGCCTTGGCTGCCTGACGACACAAAGGTTCTAGGTTTCAAACTCTTTGTCTAGTTTTTCATAAGATTAACATGTGCATGTCAGGTTAATCCTCAACTGCCAGAACACTACAGGTTACAAACAGATATTCTGCTGGAGGAGATTAATCTAGAAGATGAGGAAGCCAGGATGTATCTGCTATAAAGCCTGTTTAATGCTTTTATATTTGTGTTAGCACTATTGCTTTGAATGACTGTTACATGATCTAGGCCCTCATCTCACGCTGTACAAATATACTTTTTTCACACATTCAGCCCCAGTGAGTAGAAACTAGGCCTCCTTTCTAGGTTCCATACTGCATCAGAGCAACATCTGTCTGTTAGTGCAATGTAAAGCACGCCCCTATTAGGTTAATTGCATAAACAATGCATACATTGCATAGCGATCTGTGTTTCAAGCATCTTGTTAGATTCCCATCCGTAGTGGTAGTATTGTAAGCCAGTGTTTGAGATTAAAGTGCACCTTCCACCCCCCGCCCTCTTCTTGGTTCCTTATCAGATGAGGTCTACAGCAACACGCTGATCTCTTCCATGATTGACAGCTGTAACTGCTCAGACTCCAGCGACATAGAGCTTAGCGACGACTGGGTTGGCAAGAAATCCCCAAAGATCTCCAGAGGCAGCAAATCCCCCAAACTCCCCAGGTGAGCACACACACACACACACCATGTACCTCCACGGGATGTGGCAGACATCATCTTTAGTGATTGTTGATTATGGTTATGTATATGGTGTGTGCCATTCTTTTTTTCTTCCTTGTTCTGAAACTATATTCAAAACCGTTTAAAGCAAGTGATGAACAATTATTGATTGTGGACACGTCTTGCCTGGTTGACTTGGTCTAATGGAGCCTGATCACAGGGTGACACGCCAGCAGCATCTACCAAGTATCTTCAGGGAAACAATGGTTGTACATGATTCTAAAACCCCTTTCCCACTTGACAAAGAAAGCACACTTACACCCGCTAACATCTGGCTTTGGTCTTTGGTGTGAAAGGGGGCAATCTGCAATTATTCCCGGGACAAGCGCGTTGAAGGTCTGGAGTTTGACGTTGGCCTGCTTATAGACAGGAACAACATGCAACGGCGATTTTGTTGTTCGAACCAAGTTTGAAAGAGACTGAATATGTCGCACTTAGTGTCAACATAGCATGTTTTTCTGGCAGAGATGCGCTGGCATGGTGCTGGGAAGCACTGGGATGAAGCATTCGTGCGCTGAAAGAAACAGCTGTATCTCTGTGCTTTTTTTACAGTTTCTATGACATCGTAGCAGCAACTTCTTGAAGTAGATCCATGAGTGAAAAGCAGCATTTGCGGTGACAACCATTGAAAGCAACTGACTGGAGTCTATAATTAATACGTGACAACTCTCTCTTTCCGAAATTAAATATTAATTTGACAGTTGACATAATCTGTGATTTGGTTACTGGGAAAAAGCCCGCTTTTTATTCACGTTTGTATTCACGTGACGACTGCAAAGACTTTCATCCTTAAGTGCCCGGAGCGACCACACAAAAAAGCCGAAACACTCTGGAGCAGGCGTTACATTTTCACTGGCCTACATGCTGCTTTCTACTGTACTAACCCTGTTTCCCCGCACCATCGTGATGTTGAACGTGAACCACCAGCACAAAAACAGAAAGGCATATTTGTCTACTAGCGATGGGAAAGGAGTTAATCGCCTATTTTTGGCTGGTTTTCCCATTCCTAAAAAACCTGTGTATACACGCTTATTTTGGAGGAAAAAGGGCATGATGGGATTTTAGGTCTGATAAAAACAAAACAAAGGTAAAGGGAGTGACTGTTTGGAAACTGTTAGGGATTGGCCAGGGCTGAAACGGCGGGAGGTGTTCATTTGCAATACAGAATGGGGGGAAGTCAACCTTATATCAGACTTCTTGCCTAAAGTGGCAATGTTAATGCCAACATAGCACCTTTCAATTGGAGAGGAAGGGAGCTACCTTGAAGTGCAAGGATAATTGGTCAAAAGGTGAATTCAATAACCAATAATAAACTAAAGAAGGCTATATCATTTGTGATATTATAGGTATGAATATTTTCTCCAAGACAGCAAGCAAAGCTGTGCAGTTGCCACATCTTTCACAATAAATTGCAAGGGCAATTTCTAATCAACAATGGCACTTACTTGTTGTTGAGTCGCATGTCCTTCAATACCCAATCTTATCATGTTGAATTCTTTGCATTGTACTGCTTATCTCGCTCACCGCATACCTAAACCTCTTTTTTTCCGTTTGCTACTTTCTCTGTAGAGACTTAGTCTGTCCCTTTACCAACAGGATAAACATTGATCCAAGAAAGTCCCCCAAACTGTCCCGCGCAACTCAAGAGATCTCCAGGTCGCCACGGTTACCCATACGGAAGCCCTCGATTGGCTCCCCGAGTCTCACACGGAGAGAATTTCCGCTAGATGACATCACACAGGTAGTGACAAGCTTTGTTCAAGACGACCATTTTATTTACAACGATGATGTGATGTCATTTCAGAATAAATGGTTGACTGTCATAGTATTAATTGGTGTTGTTGTTTTTCTTCTGCGTTGCCTAGCATAATTACCTTGCTCAGGTCACATCAAATATTTGGGGAACCAAGTTCAAGATCGTGGGGCTTGCTGCATTCCTGCCGACCAATCTCGGTGCAGGTAAAACACTGTCCGCTCTGCACACCAAAATGTGATCAAATATTACTGGCACGGTACTCTTCTTATCTTCCTTAATATTCCTCCTCTCCCTGCTTGCAGTCATCTACAAGACGAGCCTCCTTCATCTGCAGCCCCGGCAGATGACCGTCTACCTGCCAGAGGTGCGCAAGATCTCCATGGACTACATCAACCTCCCTGTCTTCAGTCCTAATGTCTTTAGTGAGGACGAGGACGACCCTCCCGCTGCGGGCACAACCGTCACCAAGGACAACAACCCGCCCTGCACAGTCAACATCCCCATCGCCCCCATCCACAGCCCAGCGCAAGCCATGTCCCCCACCCAGAGCATTGGCCTGGTCCAGTCGCTTCTAGCCAATCAGAACGTCCAGCTGGACGTCCTCTCCAACCCAACGGCCAGTCCCGACGGGGCCACTGCTGGCGGCTCGGACCAGGGCCAGACGGCGCAGTACACGGTCTCCGCCAGGTACTCCAGTCCAGGGCAGGTCATCTTTGGAGGGGTAGATATGGGTCGCGTCATGGTGGGGTCATCCTCCCATCACCCACAGCAAATACAGCCGCAGCAGCAGCAGCAAAGTCGCCATCATCAACAACAACAACAACAACAACAACAACAACAACAACAACAACTTCAACAACAACAGCAGCAGCAACTTCAACAACAGCAGCAGCAACTTCAACAGCAGCAGCAACTTCAACAACAGCATCAACAACAACTTCAACAACAACAGCAGCAACAGGTTCAACAGCATCAACAACATCTTCAGCAAAACCATCAACAGCAGCATCTTAAACAACAGTACCAACAACAACAACAGCAACACCAACAGTACCAACAGCAACTTCAGCAACAGCAACTTCAGCACCATCATCAACAGCTCCAACAGCAGCAGATGCTGCAGCAGATCCAGCAAATGCAGCAGCTCCAGCACCAACAGCAGCAGCAGCAGCTCCAGCACCAACAGCAGCTTCAGCAGCACATGCAGCAACAGCATCTGCAGCAGCAACACCAACATATACAGCAGCAGCTGCAACAACAACAACAGCAGCTGCAACAACAACAACAGCAGCAGCTGCAGCAACAGCAGCAACAGCAACAAATGCAAACGCATCAGCAGCAGCATCCTCAAATGCAGCAGCAGTTACAGCAGCATCAAGTCCAAGCTCAGATGCCTGTATTGTCGTTGTCATCCGCTCAGTCTTCGAGTGCAGCCGTGCACCAGCTGCAGCCGGGAACCCTGCAAATCCAGATCCCTCATCTGCCTGCGGACGTTGCGGTCGAGAGAGGTACACACGGGGTCGAACACGAGCACCTGCTGAAGATCAAGCCCAGCCGCCTTGCTCCCCAGCTGGCCGAAGGCGACACGGTGGTGTTCAGTGCGCCCCTAGAGCTCAGCAAGATGAACCCCCCGCCCCCTTATCCAGGAACGGTGGCGGCAGCAGCGGCCTCTGCCTCCGCCTCCAGCCCTGCACCCGGGGCTACAGCAGGGGTTAGCGGTGGAGCTCCTCAGCACGGAGATCTGTGCATGAAGAAGTCAGACTTCCCGCTGTATCCTTCTGGCCAGCCGCCGCCGTTGGCCCCCCAGTACCCGACGCCACTGGGCTACGAGCGGATCACCACCTTTGACAGCAGCGGCAATGTGGAGGAGGTGTGTCGTCCCAGAACGCGCCTCATCTGCAATCAGAACGTCTACACGCTCCAGGGCCCCGGCAGCTCGGCCACGCTCAGGGTCACCTCCTCCTCCTCCTCTTCCTCAGCGGAGAGCAAGAAGGTTCAGCTGCCCTACACGTCCGCTACCCTTAACAGGCTCACTGTTCCGAGGTACTCCATACCAAGTGGAGACCCGCCCCCTTACCCAGACCCGGCCAATCAGAACGCTGCCAGTAGGAACCCGGGCCAGAGACTGGACAGCAACCTCATCCACGCTACTCTCAGGCGGAATAGCCGAGAGGCCGCTCTCAAAGTCTCCCAGATCCTAGACCAACCGAGACCCCTGCCCCCTAAAGCCAAGAACAGTGCCCCGCTTGCAGCCTCATACCAGCAGAGGGTGCCCACAGCCCTGTACACCTGCAGCCAGTGTAGCAGTGGATCAAGCATTGGGGGTCCTGCTCCAGGCAGTACCAATGGCATAGCTGGGGGGACAATCATCAGGCAGGATTTCCCTCCTGGGAACGGGGCTCCGCACAGCACAGTGATTGTTCACTCCAACAGCACCACAGTTCTGGCCTCTCAGTCCTCTTACAGCCTGCTGAGTGCCCTGGATGGGCCCGGGGCTGGAGGCGGGGGCGGCCGGGACAGGACGGACTACATCAACTCTGCCTTCACAGAGGACGAGACCCTCAGTCAGTCCCTGAGGCATCTGGCACTGGGGGGAGCCGACATGTCTGATATGGTGGTCAAGCGACCCCCTCCCTACCAGTGGGAGCCAGCCACCACAGATGAGGTGTGGGTTCCTCAAGAACGGACAGCAACTCTGACCCCCACGGGGCCCCCAGGTGCCCACAAACCTCCTCCACTCATCCTTGGCCCTGCTCAGCACCTAGACATTTCCAGGCTTCCGTTCATCCTTTCTCCAAAGTCCCCTACCAGCCCCAGCGTTGCGTCATTCCATGCCGCAGCAGTCGCCGCTGGTTACCAGATCTCTCTCCAGTACACCCCAGGCACATCCTACTCAGGGCCGCAGATGCAGCCCATTCCAGGGTCACCACGTCCTTGCTCCTCTCCGAAGGAGATGGTGGCCCCGGTGCCTCTCCCACAGCAAGAGGCTACCCTGGTCATACCTCCCGGCTACACCGCCAACCTAGCCAACCTCACCTGCTGTCCTCTCCCGCCCATGTACCCCGGAGGAAGCTCGTGTGGCAGGCTTCCCATCCCTCCAATTGCCCTACATGCACCCTGGGGTACGTACAACCCCTGTGCACCTGCGCCTGGCCCCGCGGTGCCACTGCCCCCTAAGGCATCGCAATTGGCGGCTTTGGAGAAAAATGCTTACGCTGTTCCTCCTCCAGCTGCCCCTCCACCACCGGTTCCTCCTTCTCCTCCTCCTGCCTCCTCTCTGCCACCAGCAGAGTCTCAGAGCCACATTGGTACCCCAGAGGCCATGGCTGCGGACGCTGGGGAGGTTTTCCAGGAGGTACTCTCCCTCACCGAGAGCCCAGTGCCGCAGCGCTCCGACAAGTTCGGCAAGAAGAACCGCAAGCGGGCCGACGGGCGGCAGGACGAGGCGCCACCACCCCTCGCCGAGGGGGGCAAGTCCAAGAAGGAGGGACGCGCGCTCGGGGACTTCAACTCACTCATCTCCAGCCCGCGGCTGGGCAGCAGGGACAAGAAGAAGCTGAAGGGACAGAAAGAGCAGCAGCTGAAGGCCAAGAAGCTGAGCAAGGCAGCGGGCAACAGCGAGTTCCAGGACAGCTCGGAGAGCGAGCCCGAGCTCTTCATCAGCGGCGACGAGCTGCTCAACCAGTGCCAGAGCGGTAAGAAGGGCTGGAAGGGCAAGCGGAGCCTACGGGCCGCCAGTGAGTTGGAGGAGATCAAGTGTCGCAAGGCCAACGAGAAGGAGGACCGAGGGCTTGGCAGCCAGGGCTTTGTGTACGTCATGGCCAACAAGCAGCCACTGTGGAATGAAGCCACCCAGGTCTACCAGCTGGACTTTGGGGGGCGTGTCACTCAGGAGTCGGCCAAAAACTTCCAGATTGAACTGGAAGGGAGACAGGTGAGAAGGATTTCGGATGAAGATGTATCTCTTCCAGTATTTTTCATGTTAGAAAAAGAAAAATATACTTATTTAAATTAAGGAATAACACTTTGGCCTTAAGCTGTACTAATTGGTTTGCTTCTCCACAGGTGATGCAGTTTGGCAGGATTGATGGCAACGCCTACATCCTGGATTTTCAGTATCCCTTTTCTGCTGTGCAAGCCTTTGCAGTGGCTTTGGCCAATGTCACTCAACGCCTCAAATGATACTATTCCCCTCCCTCTTTCTCTCCCTCTTCCTGAATTCAGTCAGAGTTGGAGATTGGAATGCAATCTGCTGAACAAGCACTGTTCGTTTGAAGTTTCCTAACTTGGATTTTGTTTGAGACAAGAAGAGGCTTAAAGTGGTCCTCACTGGTCTGCTTGAGAAGATTTAAATCATGCTGCACTACACAATGCTGCCAGTAGAGTCGGTGCAATAAGCCTTGGCTGCAGATGCAAAGTATGTCCCCAGGGCTGCCTTGCTCGGCCGCTCAGAGGCACCTCGCTGGGAGTGCAGGTCCAAAAGCTGAGCTTTTGGGCGAACTTGCAAATATATATTGCTCTAGCTAGAAGACTTATCGAAACAGTAAACAAGCGGTTGTATATCTTGTTGGAGCGGCGCTACCAGAAGCCTTTGTTTCTGTGTGGTTTAGAAAAGGAGCAGCTGTAATACTTGAAAAAACTAAATAACACATCCTGGTGATTGAACATTTGGGTTTTCTTATTTTTTTGGAGGGGCGGGGCGGGAGGTTGCAGGAGAACGCAGAGGTACTACTGGGCACTGAAATCCATTGCTGTAAAACATTCAGTGAAAACAGCAACCACTGTATTTACTGATCTGCTTTGGGATATTTTGTTAAAAAGAAAATACAAAAGTTCAACTTTGTAGAGAATAGGAGCACATTTTGTTTTACGCTCTCAGACATTTTATTTTTGTTACACTCCAAATGTCTGTGGCTGGATTTTAGGCTAAATGGATATGTGTTGTTTAAGGGGCACCATGATTGAATTCACTTATCTTGTTACTTAACCTGGAAGGTTAAGGGAATGAATAAAGCTTAGTCAAAGCAATCATCATAACAAAGTTTTCTGGGAGTCTGAAGGAAGGACTGTTGCTCGTCGACGGTGGGTTTAATTTATCTGTAAGTTTGTTTACCACGTCTATACTTTGAATTCTACCTTTTTAGTCATTGTTTATGTGGTCACATAACAATCTTAGTAAATTGTTGACATGGTTTTCAACTTATCTACTCTGTTTTGGAGCAAGACGGCTGAATTAGAATATCGCTGTATAGACTGAAGATATTCAAATCGAAGGGTTGTACAGAATAGTGTTGACTGACTTATCCTGTACTGCCATTGAAATATTCACCTTTCTTATGGTGACTTGAGGCTTAAAATGGGCCTCAATAGCCTAAATTCGGGTGGCAAGCGATATTTTTCTTCTTTTTTTTTGTCTGCTGCAATCACTTCTGTGAAGTGAGTTAGTTAGGGGAGATGCCCCTACACTTTAGAAACAACGCTAAACTTGTAAACTTGCAAGGTACAGGAATTATTTTTGTATATTGTACCTATGTCATTTCATACATTATTCAAACGCTATCAGTATCATCGATGCATAGGCACTCCCGAGAGCTAGTCGAGTGTGAGAGACATTTCTTCACACAGCTGTCTTCGCTGTGATTCGGTGTGACGTTAATTTGGTGGTGTGGGGGGGGGGGGGGGGAGGGGCAG
>OMKX01056111.1:0-12573 GCA_900302425.1 Brosme brosme
GAGAAAGAGATGATAGAGAGAGGTAGACCTGTATGTACTCTCTCCTAGGGAGGAAAGAGAAGGAAAGAGATGATAGAGAGAGGTAGCCCTGTATGTGCCCTCTCCTTGGGAGAAAAGAGAGAGGGGAGAGAGAGATGATAGAGAGAGGTAGACCTGTATCTGCTCTTTCATAGGGAGGAAAGCGAGAGGGGAGAGAGAGGAGATGATAGAGAGATGTAGACCTGAATGTTCTCTCTCCTAGGGAGGAAAGAGAGAGATGATGGAGGGAGGTAGACCTGCATGTGCTCTCTCCTAGGGAGCAAAGAGAGGGGTCAGAGAGAGAAAGAGATGATAGAGAGAGGTAGACCTTTATGTGCTCTCTCCTAGGGAGGAAAGAGAGGGGGAGAGAGAAAGAGATGATAGAGAGAGGTAGACCTGTATGTGCTCTCTCCTAGGGAGGAAAGAGAGAGATGATAGAGAGAGCTAGACCTGTATGTGCTCTCTCCTAGGGACGAGAGGTAGTCCATGAAGATCTCATCTGACACCTCGGTCTCCCCAAGCTCCACCACTGTATCTGGAGGCCCCAGCATCGTTCCGCCCTGACACACGCACACACACACACAATTTAAACAGACACACACACAAACACACATGCGGGGAACAAACGCATGCATGCACACACACATGCACAGGCACACAGTCAAATTTTATTCAAACACTAACAATTTGCATACTGCATTGGATCATGGTTTATTATTGTTATTAAATTAATTTACATTCATAACTAATTTGACTATTGAGAAAGTACTATTCAACTGCCTGTGTGTTTAGCAATATAATTGCCCACCACTTTAAACTGTGAGAAAGTCTTACCGGTGAACAGCTCGAAATGCCCACCCCTCCGAAGAAGAACTCGTCTCCATAAACTACTATGGCTGTGTGCCTGCCAACACAACACAATTGTACGCTATGGCTTCTGTATAATGCAAAACATATTGCAAAAAGGCAATGTTTTGCCAGTTTATTCGGTCAGCACATTTGAATGCGCGTCGGCAGTGGTTGTTCGCTGTTGAATCTGATAAAGTTATGGAATTATTTTTGATATTCAAATATCAACGGTAGTGGCTTCGAATACATACCAAATGCCGTCTAGTTGTTTCCCTGTAAAGACAAAGATACGCGTTATTAGCCCATGTTTTTTTTTTTTTATTGCATTCGTGTTTAGTTCAAGTCTTATTGGACCAGCACCATGGCCACCCATTTAATACCCGGTAGGAATAATAACCATCTATTTTCTGCAGCTCCCACAACTACTACAGTTTGCAAATTCATCCAAACGTCTGCAGCACAATATCTATGGTCTGCACACCCGTCGGAGCACCGCTAGCATCACCATCATTTAACCTCGTCCTACAGTCCAACGTAACGAAGGCCAGGTATATAGGCTCTAAATGAGTCACTTACCGAGCATGATAGGGCTGAGATTTCGTGCCATTCCTCTTGATAAGTCATAAATGTACAACTGTACACTGTACCTCGTAGCATTATTTTCCATAGTGGAATTTATGTAATGCTTTTTTCTGCAAGCTGGAGAGCGAACAATTGCTACCGTCCGAGACAGATGATGCTTCTGCAGCGGCAGTTTACCGGCCGGCTCCCGCGAAATGTCCAAAACCAAAACCCTGGACACGACTGCCCGCAATGATAATTTTTCACCAATTATTTAGGAATGAGTGGATATTTGTCTTTCGATTGGACCATTAACATTCTAGGCATTCATATCACTGCGGTGTAAGGGCCTTTTAATGGCTAAGCAGCGGTATCTGTTACTCTTCTATTAGACACACCTTCATTGCACAACAAAGTTTGCGCCCTCCAGTGGAGATTACGGTGAAAAAAAATCGCATTGAATGAAAATTGTTTAGAATGGCCTTGTATTGATTTGTGAAATGATGTTAGTAATTACTTAACATCATTTAGAGACTATGATCGTGCTACGATAAAGCATTCAATGAAGCAACGAATCCTTTTGTGTGCTTTTATAGGACAATGACTAATTATGCTTTTCTGTTTTATTCATAGAAGTATCTCATTCAATTATTATATTCACATGACATATTTGGCAACCAATCAAATGTGGCCTATTAGAGGGGTATAACTGACACACAGAGTGGTAGGATAAGGATAGAATCCAACATCAGTATCGTTATGGAAATAGTTTCTTTAATGCTTTTTTAATGTTATTTTAATAAAATTTGAGGGCCAGGAATTCAGTTCATGCACCAGACCAGTATGTGGCAGTGATGCACCACGGCCGTCATAAAAAATAAGAAAAAGAAGAACATTTAATTAATTTATTAATTTTAATTTATTTTTCATATAACGCAAGATACGCAAACGCAATATATTCAAACCAGTGCATAAGACAGAAATGAAGAATTTAGACAGTGTACGAATACGATAAAATAAATGGATGCAAACAATACAAATGGTATAAGAATATAAATACCTTGGAAAAAGAAACAGAAATGTTTTGTTATTGCTGCTTTGTAGGTTGATGAAGAATACAATGTACCTTCTTTCTTATTAAGTAGATTAGGCCTAACGTTATATATGTAGTAGCCTATAATAAGGAAATGCTTATAATAGCTTATTATACATTCATCATGGGAACAACAGGAATTGTAGCTGTCGTAATTTATTGCATACACTCATTTAAAGTCATTTAACGCAGGTGTAGTTTCAAAAAATAGACTTGAATAAATCAAATTTCAATTTGTAAAAATAAAATGCCGACATTGGCGCAGGCGCAATGTTGTGTGTTTGACGTCAGCCCATCCCACCAGTGGTAGACCAAAATAGACCAGTGAGACAGTACGACATAGACAAGCTAACCTACACACCAGAAATGGCTTCCACCGGAGTTCTCCCCTTCATAAGGGGAGTGGACCTCAGTGGAAACGACTTCAAAGTAAGCGGGCCGGGCTCGATTTACTTATATATAAATCGAATGGTTTAGCTTAGTAGCCAAGTGTGCCAGGTAGCGCAGTACACCGACGCTAGCCCATGCTAAGAGTTTAGCTCACTAGCTTTGGGCGTTAGCCAGTTGTCATACATGACATGGCCCAACTGGACTTGGTCCCATGTTGACGTCATAATCGTGGGTTGAAATGTTAGATTTCTGGTTTTGAAAGTTGCCTAAGATTTGACACAGTCTCTCCTTTGGAGAGACTGGCTGACACTCAGAGTGAGACTTGGTGTGAGAGTCTCTCACAACAAGTTCCATCGTTCAGAGTGTTTATGTCGATGGCTGAGTGAGTTAATATGAGACCATGGCCAGACAAGTAGTCTTGTTCCATTCATAATCAGATCATCACGTTATTACAGCTGTTAAGGGGAGAACGGTGGGCTAGTACCTACTTTAGCCTACTTTTGGCAGGGTGATAAGAAAAGCAGTTCGTCTGGCAGTAATGACAGCTGGCATGGACTAGGGAGGAATTCTGCCGGCAGAATAGCATGAGTACTGGGTTCTTAGCTGACCCTTTGGTAGTAGTTTCTAACAACCAGGCGTGTTGTCTCTTATTGCTGTCCCTTCTTTCTTCCCACAGGGCGGTTATTTCCCAGAACATGTCAAATCTATGAGCAGCCTGCGATGGCTGAAGCTAAACCGCACTGGACTGTGCTATCTCCCGGAGGAGCTGGCCTCTCTGCAGAAGCTAGTGAGTGGTTTAATACAGCCTGGTTTAATACATACATTCCTTTTACCCTTGGTTAAAGGAATGTAATGCGAACTGGCATGTTAACATACAGTCATCCTACACATGCTGGTGATACGCTAGGGAAGTAAGAAATAGAGCTGATATATATCTGTCTCTCTGGCCCTCTCACGGTCTCCTCCAGTTGTTTCTCATTCACTTACTCACTCTTTCAGCTTAGAGATCACTCCTATTATTTAACGTTCTCATTTGGTGCAACTTATGATGATTGTAACAGAATATGTAATGGAAATCACATGGAAATTAGTTTTAAGTAACATCAGAAGGATCTGTGATGTTCAACCTTCAACATGTGGCCGTGACCCCAGAATGATTATCTATTGGTGTGTTAGAAAGTCATGGAGTCGTCTTCTTCTCAGAGGTGAATATTTGCAACATAAATTACAAGGACATGTCATTACTTGTCAAACCCAAAGTAATGTGAGACCCATGTACTTGTTATGTTATTGCAATTTCCATCTAGATAAAAGTGTCTGCCTTAATTGTATGATACATGTTTGTCAGTGTAGACCGTAAACACTGTATTTTGTACCTTAAAGGCCACATCAGGCTTTGTTTCGTGTTTATATCTGCCACCTGCTGGGAGGGAGAGTTATTTCCTCACGCAGGTGCAGAACATATGTGCTTGTTGGCTGTAGCCTTTACGATGTGTTCAAGTGCAAATTGTGGCCATGACACACAGGCGAGCCTCTCGTCGCGGCTAGTTCTATAACGTTTTTTTGCAGTGTCCAAGCCGTAACAGTATTTCTGTACTGTTGAGAAAACCTGAACTTGCGTTTGCTGCACTGAACAATGTCCTGGGCACTGAGCTGTCACTCATAAACTCATTTACCATTAGGGACGCATCCCTGAAAAAAAAACCTGCACACACGAGAGGTTTGTGTCAGAACTACGAACAAATAGTTTTGGCGTCGCAAATGAGAGCTGGCAGAGTAACCCCACAGCCGACCATGAGGGCAAAAGTCTGATAAGTGAGAACGAAGCAGAGGGAAATGTAAACAAAAGGACATATTATCAAAAACGGAAAATACGAAGTTTACACAGTTACAAAAATAACAGTTTGCAAGGTTTTACTTTTGAGATTACATTTTTTTTGCTTCACAAAATACAAATACAAATCAGATACAAATCTGATTCTATATTGAGACATATTCAGCCGTTCAACTTTAGCACCCAACAACCAAAGCAAATGAGCCCTGTGAGAGATACAGCGGTTACATTCACTTATTTTGGGGTCTTGTTGAGGGTTTCACACATTCCTGTAATTATCAGCAATCACACACACACACCTGAAAGGATGATCGTATCTTCAGGCCTTGGTATCTAGTTGGAACAAAGCTTTTCTTTAGTGAAAGTCAATACAATGAGCTTTGCTAACTTTATCTAAGGTATGTGTTTACTTACCTGATGTAGTCAACGGTTCGTTTTACCTTCTTTTTTTTTTTACCCTAAAACGACGTGAAGGGCATGTCCACAGTCATACTGTGTCACACTGATTTCATGTCAACAGAATTTTCAAAACCCTTTCCATTCACAGCAACAGCGTCTTCCCCGTTTCAGTCACGGTTTCTTTTCATCTAATCTTTCATTAGCATGCCCAGACTACTTTGACTGGCAGCCTAGGATCTAGGTATATGGTCACAATCATAAGTGATCATCTTCAAAAACTCTCTACTTTCATGTTGAAACAGGCTTACCTTCAATGCAAGGCTGAGATAACATTTTCATTTTTTAGATCTCTGCTTTTGGTGGAGTAAAACACTAGTGTGAACCAGAGTCCCAAATGGAGAAAAAAAAGATTTTTAAAATGTATCCAAATTATGTGGACATTGCATTTAGTGTTTTATATCAGATCTGTAAAGTCATCAATCATGTGTTGTAAAACCATGGAGGGCATGGAAATGTGGTGGTTTGTTTCTTTGCAGTTACCTGTACCTTAATGATGACCTGTTTCTCTCTAGGAACATCTGTCTGTGAGCCACAACAGCCTGACAACATTACATGGAGAACTCTCCAGCCTGCCCAATTTGAGGGTAACCAATACACTCACACACACACACAAAAAAAACATGGCAACATTGTCTACATTTTCATTAGGGAAGGGAATCACTCCCTTGTTTTACACACAGAAAAAAAAAGGATTTTATCTTTCTTTATTATATTTATTTTCTTTTGTTTTTAATTATTGTCACTTAACCAATGGCACTTTTTGGAAAAAGAATGTAACGTCCGCTAAAATCCATGTTTAGCTGATTGACTTAATACTTGATCTAATGCATTTTAAGAAGGGTTATATGGTGTTCTCTGTTTGCAGGCGGTGGTCGCCAGAGCCAACAACTTGAAAAACTCTGGGGTTCCTGATGACATCTTCCAGCTGGATGACCTTTCAGTGCTGGTATGCTAACTGCTATTAGCAATCTGTCAAGCTTCTGTTAGCTGTTGCAAGGTTCTCTTTGATGTCTCTAGTTTCTGTAAGCTTTTGGTAGCTTTAACTCGTGGTCAAACCTTTATGGCCGCGAACCGCGCTCCGTTTTATAAAAAAATCTGAAACTTGGTATCTGGGTCTTATTTGACATGCTGTATCTTTTTGACATAAGGACCCATAAGGTCCTTCGGGATAGATTTTGCTGTGCCTTGAAAGTTTTGGAACCCACAATTTGGAACACATACTCCTGAGAACTGCCAGAACTTATGGAATTTTTTTCATTTTAATTATATTAAAAATGGCTTAGTTATGGCCGATTTATCGGAAATAAGATTATGCAAATGAGCCGCCATTATTCAACAAATCCCAAGTCCGCTTCAGAGAACCCCAGAGGCCTAGAATTTGGTGTGCCCATCAAGGACTACCCCCTTAGGTAATTTGGAAAGTTTCGTTTTGATAGCTAACAAAATGGCGTCACAGGGTCAATTTCCAATTGCCACTGTTGCAGGTGCTCAGCGAGCAATTTTCTATAATGAAAGTCAATGGGGAAAAAACGCTGACTTCGACCATTCCGAAGGCAAACAACTCAGGGTTGTCAAAGTCGGTACAGGTATAGAAACCGAGCTAAAGCAGGCCTCCGAAAAGTAAAGGACCTCTTCGGCGACGGGGTCATAACTCGATCAAACAAAATCGATCGGCCCCATAGTTCGATCAATCGCGAGTCCGCTTCAAAGCGGCCCGGGGACTTGAAACCCGGCGCGATCGCCCATCAGCCTCGGCGGCGTTAGTGCGTCGGCACGCTCACGGAACGTCGCGCACGCGACGACTTGGCGCAACCACACGTATTTTCTGTAGAAAATGCACATGGCGACATGCACATGTCTAGTTATAAAAATACACTTCATTTTAAGAGCTTTTTTGAGTTTGTTTTAAAATAAACTATATAGAAAAGTAAGTTAAATTAAAAAAATATATATATATATACACAGGCATGCATACATACACAAATACATAGACATCAAATGATTTGACTCCGTGGTATGGTGGAAACAAATGGAAGAAAGAAGAGGCCCAAGAGGAGATGATAAGTTGGACAGGGAGTACTGGTCCGGTGTGAACCCAGCTCTATATTTAACCCTGTGAGAGCCAGTCAAAGACCTAAAGATTTGAACCACTACCTCTTCGATTCACTGGGTCCTTGGCAACGTAGGCGACATAATCCGTCGTGTCCTGAAGCGAGGCCAAAAAAAAACAATGGTTAAGAAATGGATATGTTAAACAGCTAGATAGATAAACATGACCTTACGCTCTAAGTGAAAAAGCTAAGCTTGAGACGGTAAACATCACTTACCGGGTCGCCCCCCGATGCAAAGGAGATGGACTGCATATGATGGTTAGCGATGATCTGTGAAGAGCACAACACAACGCCTCAACGGGCTATAGTGGAAGTTTATTTAAGGAATATGGTTTATTCCGCTTATACCACAGTTATAAACAATGATTAGAAATTAGTTACTTTGATCTATAACATTATTGGGTTTTTATCGACTTATCAGCTGACATTAAAACATTCTTCTGTGGTGCTTTGAGCAGATTTGTATTGCGTTCTATTTGACGGTTGTTGTTAATGTTGGATTTGTAGCACATTGATTGGGAACTGTTAAAAGGCAGAGGTGTCCTGTCATCGAAAAACGACGTAGACAAAGTTAGAATGTCAATTCAGTTTTTTAAGCAAGGTCAAAATAAACTTGCACTGCACACCCTAAACAATTAATACAATGGAAAGTAACTTGTACTTTGAGGCTGGTAATGGTAATTTTCCCCTTTACTGGAGTCATTTTTTTAGTGGAGAAATTGTACTTTTACTTGAGTAAACATTTTCAGGGCTCCACTCACCGCGGCGCGGCGCTAACTGACCTGCTTAGAGTCGGGGGTCATCAGGTTGAGGCTACTGGTGGAGATGTTGAGGTTGATTGACATGCCAGCAAACTGTAGGTTGCTCTTCCCCAGAATATTGGACAGGGCTTTGGAAGGCGGCTGCAAACGTAAAGGACAATGTTACATTTTGTTCTGTTATTTATCTTCTAATGTCATGTAAAGTGATGTTCACCATTCACGCCACGGCCAGCCACTAGGTCTATCAAAAGGAATCAAAAGATGCCCGATTTAGAAAATGCGAAAAATAAATGTGAAAGAAAGCCATGATAGTTTTTATTAGGTCTTGCTGTTGTTCTCAACTATTTTTAATCCCATTTGTTCTTGTTCTTGAAGCAATGTAATTTGAATGAAAAGACTGACACATATAAACGTTCTTACAATGTCCGTCAATACAAGGACTTTCATTCATTCATTCTTCCAATATGTTCCTGCTCTCAAATATAAACTTTGCTGTTTTTCCATGTATCAGCCGCACCCATTACATAGAGGAAGGGCATCATCTGGATTAAAGGATATTAGTCATGCAGTTACAATCACATCCCATTTCATCTTACAAATCATTTATCTTTGAGGAACCGGACAGCACTGACTATGTGATGCGTGCAATCTCTCCTGCATTTGAACCGGGAGCGGCTAGCAGAGAAACGCTTCATTTCACGCCCTACATTAAGATAACCAGTCTCCTCCTCACAGGGTGTGTGTTCATCACACACACACACATCCTAAACATAGAGACACACACGCACACACACCCTTAACATAGACACACACACACACACACACACACACACACACACACCCTCAACATAGACACACACTCACACGCACGAGCACACACACCCACACACAAACACAAACATAAACTTGAGGACACACAAACACACACTAAGGCACACATGCACACACACACAGCCTTGCTGATATTCTGCACTACATGAGTCACTGAGCGCTGCACGAAGTGTGCAATGCATCGTGGGCTAAAGCTACGCCCACGCACACTGAGGCCAATACCTCTCTCTGCTCTCTCTCCTCTCCCTCGCTCTTTGTCTCTCTCTCTCCTCCCCCCTCTCTGTCTCTCTCTCCCTCGCTCTCTGTCTCTCTCTCTCTCCTCCCCCTCTCTGTCTCTCTCCCTTGCTCTCTCTCTGCCTCTCTCCTCCGTCTCCTTCCTTCCTTGAATCCTATTTCTTTATTAATCCTATTTCTCTATTTATCTATCTAAGAGAGATAAATAGAGAGATAGCTCGATCCGCACATACGTACACGCATGTATACAAATGCAGCCATTCATGCACTCTCACACGCACACTCACACACACAACATTACAAGACTTCTCAATTAAGAGCATTGCTGACCAAGATCTACACATCACCATGCCTTCCTCTCTCCCCCTTCCCCTACCTTCTTCCCTCCCCCACTGCCTCCCTCACCTACTCCCTCACTCACTCACCAACTCTAAATCTCTTCCCCCCCCATCTGTCCGGCGTACCTTTCTCTTCCGTGGGGCTCCTTTGGTCCCTGGAACCGCCTCACATACCAGGCTGATGGCCTCCCTGCAGACAGGAAGGAAGAGGAGGAGGAAGAGCAGGAGGAAGAGAGAGGGGGAGAGAGGGAGAGGGGGAGCGGAGGACATAACCACACCTAGGGGTTATTTGAGTCAAAGAGTTGTTTTTATTCTTTTGGAATATACTGAGCCAATGCCCGACCAGACCAGACGCACAACAGTACCTCATTGACAAAACGACAGAATAGTTTACGGCAGCAAATAGTATCAACTGGATGAGAAGCAGTGCTACACTCTTTATTCCATTCTCTCTTTAGTTAGCTCATGGGTTGAGTCCCCCATGCTAGCCTGTCTAGCCCTGATGTTAATACCAGGATGGCTCCAGTCCTCCAGCACAATATGTCGCAGCTCGCTAGCCCTGACACTAGACACTAGACCCGCTCCGGGAAGTCATGCAGAAACATTGATGTGACAGAAACGATTTGCTGTTTGCTTTGGCCTCTCTGTGCAGAAGCGGTCGATTATCTAAAAAATATTTATTCTCACGGAAGATATGTATGTGGATAAGAGCATACTACTGCATGCAGTGTTGATTCATAACTTTGTTAATCTCAACCTCATCCATCACCTGTTTCTACGATATACAAGATTGGTTGCTATCATATTAGGGCGACTGCATTGTCCTTTCTTAATTAAAATTTGCATCTAAACTATTTATCTAAAATATTTTAATACGACATGAAATTAGTTTGAATCTTGACTTGTGTATTTGTGCATGCAGAACTGCAACCTGAGCATATCTGACTTCCTAAATCATTATCCTATGTGTTATTCTTAATACACTAAAACCTGTGTTCGGTTTCAGAATTGAAATGACTGAGGAGAGTTCAGAGGACGCTTCAGGAGTGAGTCGGCCTACCGTGTGATTTGGGATCTGGTTGTAAAATCCAGTGACCTCATCGACCGTAGGACTTCTATGCAACCAAGGTACTGAAAAAGAAACATGAACAAATATAAAACACAGCATTAAATTCGTATTCGCTGAGAGTGGGGGGTCTAATGGTCTGATGGTAGCTGGAAACACACCGTGTGACTTATCACACTACTGTACATTCAAGTCTTTGATATTCGGAGGGGCAAATGCAAGCAATATACAGTGTGTGATCAGAGATTTGTTTCTCTACATTCATCTCTTTTGTATCGTCACAGAGTGAGCAAATGGCAGAACAAACATATTGTCCATATAAGGCCAGAGTGTGTTTTAGTTTTGCGCCAGCATCTCGAGTAGGGGGGAAGTGAAAACCGATCAGGGACAATAGCAGTGTTAGATGTTTGGAGCAGACGTATTCATAGACAGGTTCGTTCATAGTTCACACTTTTTACGGAAAATGTCTTGCCGTGTGTGTGTGAAACATGATCACACAAATAAACAGAAAACAATGGTAGGCACATGGAAAAATGAATTCAGCCTATCACAATATGTCATGGTGTCATATTGAATAAACATCTGATAAGGGCTCAGCATGACAACAGACAAAATCAACAATTCATCTTCATTTTAAGAAACATTTTATGACCTCGCACTTGTGATGTCAGAAGCAGGTCGATTTCGAAAGGGCTTCTAACAAGTGATCAACCTCATAACTGGGGTGCGTTCTAATGGATGTTTTAATAGGGATTCCACTCGCCCTGACTTCCTAAATCTCCATATGTTCTCCTCAATCCTCAACAATACGCAGTCGTAAGGCAGAGAAGCGGCCTAAAGCAGCCTCCGAAGCAGCTTTGGACCGGGGATGCATCAGTGTAAAAGTGCTTTGGAGATCTACCTAATTAGCCGTACACCCGTGAATGAAGCAAGTGTAACGGTGGTGATTCAACAAGAACATCAACAGTCAATGTCGCCTTTAATGACGCAGTAGTAGCATTCGACTCCATACCGCTCCCTTCCCCCTGCTACTGTGCGTCTCCTCAAGATTATAGTGAACATTGAACAGGACGATAGACGTGGGAAAATCTTTGAAACACAGGGGCCCTTTAACGCCACAGCCCACTGCGGTTTAGCTAGCTAGCTCGCTATTAGCCTAAGGAAAGCTGGATGTCACGAAGCCGCTATCACAAGTTATCACGAGTCCCGCTCATTAACAACTAAAGGCTTCCTCTGCCGCCATCTCTACTCAAGAGCTGATGTTAGTCAACTCTCAGATGAGTCAAATGTGGCTAACAGGGTTTTATTTTGCAGCACATACCAACATAAAAACGGAGTAGAACGATATAGCCAGATACTGTGATCCTCATTCATGTTCACACAGCGTTGCCTTGAAAAAAATATAGATAATAATAATAATGTATATGGCACTTGTTAGATGCTTTTATTCAAAGTGTCTCATAATGCCGGTGGCAGTGTTAATGCCCTGCTCTAACGATTGAGCTACAGAGAACCTAACAAGAAAAAAACTGAAATATGCTTCAATTCATGAATGAAAACAAGGTGCGGTGGTTATGTTCTATCAGATACAGACAATGTTGTTTTATAGTGAAATCACAACGTTACACTTCATCCCAGCATGTGTGAAGAATAGTGCAAACGTCATGGTGAGCTCGTGGTGAGAACGGGGAGAGTTTCTTTCTACATGGCACTACTTATGAATGAATGGCTTCGGTTAGTACGACACAGAGCAGTCCAGTACAACAATCTGATTCATACTTCATACTCCACCGTAAAATCTCCTGGCCGAGAAGGACATCAAAAAATACATGTCACACACAATTACCCCCCCGACTCAAAGGAAACAAATGAATTAATAAATAATATAAATCTATAAAATGTAAAAGCCTTGTGCATCCGAAAGACATTGCCAGACACGGACAACCTAGCAACCACCAAGGACAAAATAAAGCTTGAAGTGTAAATAGTGCCACCGTTAATCAGTGTCCCTTCAGAGTAATGGTGCGT
>OMKX01056113.1:0-13728 GCA_900302425.1 Brosme brosme
TTCGCGGGCCGGGTCCGGCCCGGGGGCCGCCAATTGAATAGCCCTGTCATAGATTAAGCCCTGTTTGTGTTGTGATGTCATAGATGAACGTCTGACATCATCGGTTAAATGGATGACAGTACCCGGGATAGCGCTATATGAATGGATAAGATAAGTACTGGATCGTCCAACTCTTTTCAGAACATCTTTTGGAAAGATCTTGTGAAAACCTTGTTTTGGATGAACATGACTTCATTGATTGTTGAAACATAACATATTTCTATCAATGTGTATATCTACCATCCAGCAAAATTGGATTTAGAAAATACTAATAATTGATGACATTTATTTGGTGCTTTCAAGACACCCAAGTAGGTCCCAATTCACCCCTTGCCCCTACCACTTAGCCCTACCCCTCCGTTTTGCTCGTTCATGCGTAGGAGTAGAGGGTGTCCCGATTCTTGTTTGGATAGAGGGGTAGGGCCAATGGGCAGGACTACATGGCCCTTCAAATGGAGGTTTTTCCGAGGCACACTCAAAGCCGAGTGTTACAAGAAATGTCATAGAATGCCCTGCGCATCATCCCCGAGATGGTGGCGAACGCTGCACAAGCAACAGAAGAGAACCACAAATGTATTTTCTTTGTTAATGAAGACAAAATTATGATTGTATTATCTTAGTTTAATGTGGTTAATCGATGACGCCCTTAGTCCAAAGTTAACTTGATATTAACTCTAATATCAGTGCGGACTGGCAGGGTAGGCGCACAGGTTGCTAGCCTACAGAGCACCGCTGTTCTGTCATGAAGTGGCCTGGTAATGAAGTGGCCTGGTAGTGCAAGAAGTGAACGATTTGCGAGCGTTCGTGCTTTCCTAACTCCATCAGATAAATGGCAAATGTCATTGTGTTAATACCACTTTTGCCATGGTAGGGAGGTAATTTGATGATTTGCTGCAGACAACTGCAAAAGGATGGGTAGCCTATAGTGGTTGTGTAGTTTCTCCCTGTTTTTACTCCCCTATATATTTAACAGTATTGATTTCACATGTGGAATACTTCTCTTTGTTGTTGATTACATGTTGGTTAAACTGGATACAAAAATGGAATGGTTAATAAACCACTTTTCTCTATTGAGTATGATGTTCTAAAAACCATAACAAAATGTCCCTTAGCAATACAAATACTGAGTGTGGGGAAATTACAGTTAAAGAGTGATGTTGATCAGCCATAATGGTTGATCTACCCATGATACATCTTGGTGGGCAATTGACATGACTTATATAGAGTAGATGATGAAATATAATGTTGAATCAACATTACATTTCACTGGTTGGTTCACTGGTGGTAAAATAGGGGCCCTTTAAAACAACAGACTATCCGCCATGTTGGAAAGGTTGTCGCACTAAATCTCCCCTGTGTAACAAAATATCATTCCTCATTTGCCCCTTATTCAGTAGCTCTACCATATCTTCATCCTCACATCCTCCTTGATTTGCTAGATCTGCTAGGCGGAGCGGTGCGTTGGTTGATACTCTTGGTGCTAGCGCGTAACTTGCGCTGGCGAAGCTGCCTCAGCCTCAGCTGCCTCAGCCTCAGCTGGAGGTCCTTGGGGACCTTGGACCCTTTCTTCAGGAGGTCCTGGAGCCGCTGCCGGGGTGGCTTGGAGAGGAGGAAGTCGCAGACGGTGGGGAAGTGGTGGTACATGACACGGCAGGTCCGCGTGGAGGGGAGGTAGCCCTCAGCGCTAGCAGTCACCCGGTACTCCCCCGGGTTCAGCAGACGCCAGTAGTCCCCGTCAGACACTGGGGAGCCGGCGAGAGGCAGGGAGAGGGACCGGGAGAGGGACCGGGAGAGGTGGTGGGGATACAGGTTTAGGATGTTTTGAGAAATATGTGCCATCTAGAGAACTACACACTTCTGAACATATTTCAGCATTTCATCTAATTGTATTGATATACTGACACCTTCAAATACAGGTCTATTTAATGCTTTGGTATGCCATTTCAGTATTTGTATAATTCTAAGGATAAGGAAAGTTAAGATGTACATACCAGTATCTTGTTAAAACAACAGTAGGCTGTATCCGTATACCTGATCTGATATGGTGATCGATGTCGTCCACTTTAATGATGGCGTCTGCTATCCCGGTCTCTGTGTCCTTGTCCCGAACGACACCCTTTATTCCACGATGGACCTGCGTAACAAATCAAAATAGTGGAATGGACGTGGAAGTCTCTCTGCAACAAAAGTAGCAGAACTCGGACATGGATATCAAAGGATTCTTGTTCTAAATGGCCCAAATACTAAATCGGATACACATATATGTATAATTAGAGGTGTGGAATATTTCAATTTTGAATTGATGATTAAGGATACTAGTGGGAGAATGGACCAGCTAGCTAACAGCAGCTCAAAAAAAAGACTAAATAAAACCATGGATGTTAATGTAGAATAAACCTGATTCCCCCATATCACTATGTAGACATTTCTGTGAGTGACAATGTTGACAGCCAATGAGGATCATGTCTTGAGTTTCTTGAAGCCGCAGCACAGCTTAACTTGCTCTACGCATCATGCATTCAGAAGCACTTGCATGGTGACGTAGTTTGAATGAACGGAAGAGGCTGACTCGTTAGACAGACCTGCTCCATGTAAACCAGCAGAGACTCTCGGTTGTTCTCCCACTCAGCAGGAAGTTCGCTGGCGTGAGGAAACTTATCACAGGAGAGCTCCACTGTGATTTCAAAGCAGTTGGTGTGCAGGTAGCTGAAGTCATTCATACCTGGAGAGGAGAAACCCGTTCATCATAAATGTTCCTGTTCACAGCGCCGGAGGCTCTAGACTGACCTGCATGTACAGTATATATGTAATGGGAAGGATAGTCTAGAAGTGGTTAGGGTGGTGGACTCTCAGCCAAAAGGTTCTGGGTCAAACCCTTATATCTGCAGTCTACCTGTAGCATCATTGACCCCCTACCTACTCATTAGTATCATGGTTCTGAGTTCACTGTAATTGCCTTTGGATAAAAATCCTAAATTACTCATTAGTAATAGTGTTAAAGGTATATGTGCAGGAATCAGAAATCCCTTCTCATTACTGGCCCCTTTGGCCTCTAAGTGAACTGCACCCTCCTGAAGCTTGTGCATTCAGAGCACTGGAGTGCGAGCTCCATGGGTTGAGACGATAACAATCACAAACAAATGTTTGTTGTAATCATAAATAAATGTACAAATTACCCACATGTGCACACTCACAAAGTGCACACACACACACACATGCTTATGCTTACTTCCTTGGACGGTGTGCCAGTCGGCCCCGTTGATGATGTTGTTGTATCGGACGAAGTTCTTGTTGTGGCACGGCCGGCGGTCGGGGTTGGACATCACCTGGTTAGGACACAAAACAAAAGGATGGGGTCTTTATTGAGAACTTTATTTGTATGGGGAAGGATGAATAAGTGGCGAGGGTGTTCAACTCCCAGCCGACAAAGGTCTGGGTTCAATCCCCAATGTCTGCAGCCTATATTTGCTGAGGAAGAGACAACTGTACAGTTGGCTCCAGTTCTACTGGGAATTGTAGTCATTATCAAGTATCTTTGGATAAACTTTCTACTGGGAATTGTAGTCATTATCAAGTCTCTTTTGATAAAAGGTAAGAAATGAAACCCCTTACAGTACAGAGACACCAAATGACACCCACACCCTTTCCAGCGCCCTGACAATGTGGTCAACAAACTGGGTCGGGAAAAACACTTTGGGCAAGAAGCAACACCAAGGCGTTCATGTCAATACTTATTTTTACCTCAACCACAATCAAGAACAGTGGAGTCTCAAACACCAAGGCAGGGCTTGTGGAACAGATTGTTTTGACCATAATCAATGACATGGGCGCAAGGTGAAGTGAGCTCTAACCTGATTGGTGCTGGCATACACCGTGGCCAGCCAACGGAAGAAGCTCTCGTCAGGGGTGGGCGTGTGCTCCCGTGGTGCCCAGTCTCGAGTCATGTCGAAGGGGTAGGAGACCACCAGCTCACCCCCGTGGAGGTTAGCGCTCAGGACGAATGGGATCTTCTGCATCCAGTTGATAACGGCACGGGTCTCTGGCGCAACCTGGTGGTGAGGATGGTAAACACGCATAGCAGAGGGACTGTTAAAGATGACTTTGTGTTGGATAATTCAGATTGAATTATTTATTATTGTCACTGATTACTGCCATGTATTGATGTATTGACTGATTTGTGGAATTGACAGACCTCAGAATGTGATTAAAGTTAATCGAAAGTAATGGCCTTATATGCAGATATTGCTTTTATATATATATGGCGTGCGTTTTAATTTTATGATTTCTTTTTCGAGCTTTTTCGTTCTCGATCGACTATGCTTCCCGCTTAAGGACACCTAAATCACCACCAGGCTTGTGTAAGGTTCACAAGCCATTTCAAGACAAAAATATAGCCAATTGTCGCACAACACGGTTACTGTTGACTATTTATAATGGCTAGCAGTGGCACCTGGTGGTAAAATAGGGGACCTTAAAAGACAAACACCAGATGCTTTATCAATGTCCTACTGTGACAGCTGCACAATAGGATTAGATGCTAGTTATACATCATATCTTAAACTCACAAAAGCTTCCTCCGAGGTGTACTTCTCTGGGATGGGGAAGTAGTGGTTGATAAGTTTGGACTTGTTTGACTCCAGTTCAATGGCGTTCCACATCACCGTATTGAGGTCAGCGAAGTTGTGGTTCATGTCAATACCCTGGTAGCTGTAGCGGCCCAGCGCCCACCCAGACAGCTCTGAACCCTGCATGTTGATTAGGTATTATACAACAATCCGACAAGGTGACCAATCAGATACAGTCACCTTATCGGTTATCAACAGGACACTTTGGATAAAAGATTCCACGAAGTGGCCATATGGCAATATATACATGCTGGCTTATTAGTATGTTATGATAGCAGCCGCTTGATTTGCATGGACATCCAGCATTAATATGCTGAGATGACTAAAACCATCAAATCTGTTCTGTACACATATATTGTTTTTTCATAACTTATTTACGGTTTTCCTGTTAATCAACAATGCAATGTATTCCTTTGGATGAGACACTTTCGTTTGAATGTAATTTCTTTTTTTAGTTTGTCTTTTTACTGTGTTATAAAAAGACAAACATAACAAATCAATATTTTGGCACATCCTGACTTTCCCTTAAACATATTGGAAGGGAGGGGACACATAAGGCCCAGTGAACAGGGATCATCCAGTGGCTCCAGTACCTTCCTGAAGGCCAACTCGTACCCATCTGGGTTCATCGAGGGCAGCAGGTGGATACGGGTGTCCTTGATCATCCGGACCACACGCTGGTCTCCCCGTCTGTACTCAGCACACAGGTACTGCATCAGGCCAAGCAGCAGCTCCCGACCCGACACTTCGTTGCCATGCATCCCCGCCATGTACCGGAACTCAGGCTTGCCTGCAGGGGGTGCCAAAACACAGCTCAGAAAACCATGATACAGTTTTACTATGTTGAAGCTAAACTGGCTACTACACTTTTAGTTTACTTCAGATACAAAAAGGGATTATTATTAGGGATCGATTATTCAATATCCCCCAAAAAAAAGGAAAAGGGAAAAAAAACGAAAGAAAGAAAGTGTGGAATAGAGGGTAAGAAAGAACATGGTCTGTTTATAATGATTAAATTGACCAAAGCTCATTGTTGTTTATGTTCAATAAAAAAATAAATGTATCGGATAATTGTTGCCTTGTGGAAAAAAAGCTTAGTGTTCAGTTGAGGTGAGTAGTAGAAAGTGTTTTCTCATATGAAGAGAAAATCTTCAGTTTCCTGTCCCCACCTTTGACTTCTCCCACATACCAGTACATCTCCAAGCAGGAAGTCCTGAATTCTAACATCAACTCACCACAAACCTCTATTTTCAACAGCCTCCAGTTACTGTCATATCTGTGATCAATTACGTTTCTGGTAGCGGAGAGGGGGAATTAACAATCAAACTTCACCTCAAGATTTACTTTTACCATTTACTATTTAGTCATTAAGCCGACGCGTTATCCAAATTGGTTTACAGTGGTTTATTTAAATATATGCCATTAATGAACATGTAGGGGTTGGAGGAATCATGCTCAGTGATGCCTACAGGTAGACTGCTGACCATTGGGCTTCGAACCCAGAACCTTACGACTAGGAGTTTGTCCAACACCCAAACCACTAAGAGCATCTGCAAACTGGGCCAGTCTTAACATCGGGGGCCAAAGTAAACATCTGAGCAGCTCCCCTGGGGTGGAAGGGTTCATACGCCACATACTGCTCCTCTGTCCTGGAGGTGTCCAGGAGGCTTCGGCAGGCAGAGGAGGTCATTGTGGACGGCTGCCTTCTACCTGCGCATGTCCTTAATAAGCCGCCCAGGGGGCTTCCAAAAGTATTTCCTCTCACAGGACGGTGATCCGTCCAATGGGAGACCAGGACCACCCCCTTGGTTGTTTGATTGGTTGAATAAAATCTGCACAACCTTGTAAAAGGTTTAACTACACTATTTTCAAATGAAACTACACCAAACTGAACCCCGATGATACCAAACAAGCTCAGTTCAAGTTCATAGCAGTAAGAGGGGTGCAAAATAATAGTTACTGTATGTCATATAGCACATACACATTCATCTAGTACAAGATAACACAACTAAAGCATCCAATGTCCGCAGTCTATCTGTAGGCATCCTTGAGCAAGATACCTATCCTGTACCTGCTAAATTAGATTAATCTGTTTTCAAGAGTGGCTTTCGATGAAATGGTCTGATTAATTACTAACTAGTAAATAGTAGTAGCATGGGTACGATATCATGCAGTTATACATGCATAAACAGGGTCAATGTCAACCCCATTGACAAGGTAAGGAAGTAGACGGATTGGTCTTGATTGGTTTCTCATGAGCATGAGGTGGACTCACCCAGCTCGTGTTTCCCTGGGTTGCGGGATATCTCCATGACCAGGAGCTTGAGGCCTTTGTGGCTCTTCCCGATGCTGTAGATACGCGTGATGTCTGGACATGCCTTGTTCACAGACCTCATGAGCTGTGGAAACAAACACAGGTGAGCGCAACATGCTGGTCAGAGAGGTCAATGAAGTCAAACTGATTGTTAGGTCAGGGGATTGAGTTCAAGGAGGAACATCTGGGATCTTCTGGATGTCAACCATGAGAGGGTGACTAAAACAAAATGTTGTGTCTTTCACTGAACAGATTCAAACCACAGTTATTAGAAAACTAGTTATTTCAACTGTTGTTTCTCTGTCAATGTGAGCCAATCAGTAAGAGCTACTGCAGCAGTTGGCCAATGATCACTGCAAAAAAACAGAACTTGGTGGTTGTACTAGGCAGCTCCAAGGGTCCACCAGTAAAATAATTGAATTGTACTGGGCAGCTCCAAGTGTCTACCTGTATAAAACTGTGGTTGTACAGGGCAGCTCCCAGTGTCCACCAGTAGAAGACTATTACCTTGCAGAAGTAGAAGTTCTTCAAGGTAACAGTAGTTTTATGTTTTGTTTTTGTATTTTATAGTTAAAAGTGTGAAAAGTCTTTGTGGAGTCTTTGTTTGCCCAGTGTGTGTAGGATGGTGTTTTCTTCATTGAGGTTATGCTACGCTAGCCTGTGTAAACACAGCACGGCTAGTCGCAACACTGTGAGAAATTGGATCAGAGTAAAACCTCTGGGTATGTTTGGTATTCGGTGAGGCTCGGACCACAAAGGTGGGTCTACTACAGTCCAGCCCTGCTGGGCAAACACACTGGCTGGTGGATGATGTTCCAACTCCACTGGGCTACAAATATGTGGTTTAGTGGTTTCATAAGCAACTCAGCCAGCTGCAACCTGCTACTTTCACTGTGGAGGTTGTGCTATTGTAACGGTAGAATATATGTCAACATACTCATCACCACCGCCATTATTAACTTGTCATTTAGATTAGAAGATGCTTTTATTCAAAGCAACATAGTTGTAGATACACGTCATTAAGGAGCATGTAGGGGTTAGGGCATCTTGCTCATGGATACCTACAGGTAGATTGTGGACATTAGGGATCGTTCCTAGAACCTTTCGGCTGGGAATCGAACACCCTCACCACCGGACCACCCAAGCACCAGGATATTTGAATTATCTTTAATAATCACATATGATGTAATCCATTACCCAGTGATATTAAAGTCAGTCAGATATTTTTTTAAGAAAATTATTGATGATGATGATGATAAACACAAACGCACCTTTCTCATTTCCGTGTAGTTGTGATGTCTGAAATCCAGCTCATCTCTGGAGGAGAGAGGTTCTGTCTGCCATGCGTACATATTGTTAGGATCTGCCAGAGAACAGCAGGTAGGATTATTACCCACAATGCTCTTTGGATTGCAATGCCTTACTCTAAACTCCTCGATTTAGGTTTTGTCATCAACATGAGTGATCTTCATCATGAAAATGACAAGAAGCTATGTCGTACACTTGATGATGACACAAACACAGAGAATGTTCACCTTTGACACAAATAAGTATCAACGTTAAACTTGACGGAGAAGGTTATAGTCTTGAAAAAAAAAGCCCTGTATTGAATTTATTTCCCCTCATATTCTCCATTACTGTTTGTTCAAATTTAAAGTTGCTTATTTCCATTTATGATCACTAGGAGGTCAGAGAGTAAAAGAAACAGAAAGTAAAATAAATACACATTAGTTTCCGCAATGCATAGCAGCTTGATGAAGGGCAGACATATATATATCTGCTGCCGATCCAGCAGAATCAGAGCTTTCCTAATTAGTTCAACAAGAAAGTTGGTATAGCGACAGAGCAGAGCTAGGTTGTCAGCTGAAAAGGCCTGGGAGGTTGCCAGTGGTTAACAGTGAGTTCAAAGGAGACGTTATATCCACGCAAAGCAGCAGATTACCTGGGATGACGCAGCCCAGTATCTCAGCTCGCAGGCAGACGTCTCCGTCTGTCCCGTTCTCGTACCAGCTCTGGGGGTTGATGCGGATGAACCGTGCCACCGTTGACACGTTGAAGACCGCTAGGACGGGGGTCTCTGCGTCCTGGTTCCCCTCGAACACCTGGAGTTTGGATTTCAGGAGGAGAATTAGCTCCTCTGCTGTCAAAGGTAGAAGTTAACCTATAGATAATAGAACAGGAAACAATAACCAAAACCAAGGTGAGAGCTGCAATGATACACAAAAACATGGGTCTAGTAAGGGTCTGATTAAATAGCGATGAAGGAAGCTAACTTAATAAAACACGAAGTAGCTAACCTGTTCCAATCTTAATTAAACAACAAGTAGCAGTAACAACGCTTCAAGAAAACATTGAGATATAGGACTGAGAATATCTGGAGAAGTAAACATGCATCTTGAGTTCAGGAATGAAAAACTCACAGCCTCCTGTGTTCCGTTCATGCAGGGCTTCCAGATCACCGAGTCGTTACTGAACTGAACCTTGTAGGTGTGCACCACGTCCCAGCTGGGGGACAAACACATCCACGCAGAGAAAATGCATGTTAAATAGGCTACAGTATGGCCATTTAAATCACATATCACATATCCAGTGTATTTAAAGGCAAGGCAGGTATTTAAAGGCTTTTTATTATTGGTAGCTACTCCCAATTTGATTGTTCTCAGCCTCACTTGTGAATCACTTTGGATAAAAGTGTCTGTCAAATGACTAGCTAAAGGACAAAATGTGAATGTTTTGTTGCAATCATGCCTTATGAACTGTGACCTCTGACCTCCAGATGGAGCTGCGGCCTTGCAGGATGACCCCGGTGAAGCGGGTCAGTCTCAGGGCATCCACCTCCAGCCACTGCTCCTGGTCCCTGTACGCAGCGCACCAGGCACCGTCGTAGATATCCCCGTCATGGATACCTGACTACACACACACATATAAATATATAAGCGTGAACACACACACATAAACTAGGGGTGGGACAAAATATCAATACGGCGACATAGCGTCACCCTTCTTCGTGCGATACGAGAATAGATACGCTGGCACCAAATATTGATATTAAAAAAAAATGCTTAGTGCTTTATTATAGAGTGAGACAGACAGGAAGGTATGGGAGAGAGCGAAGACATACTGAAAAACTCTCAGAATCGAAAAATCTCAGAATCGCGATGTTGTCGGTATCGTGAGCTATGTATTGCGTATCGTATCGTTTCGTGACTGTAGCAACGACCATGCTACCCGCCACCTAGGTGTCTGCCAGTCTCCACCTAGGTGACTTCTTTAGGGCTCCTCCAGACAAGCGGACACAGGGTGGTGGTGTTGAACCCGGTTTATTGTAAAAGGTATGATAATGAACATGGCAAAAGTGCTCTGCTGCCATCCAGGAGATCTCCCCCAGTGTGTGTGGAGATGGCTGGTTTAACCTGTGCACACTGATTACACAATATGCAACAGGTGTGCAGCCTCACCCAGCCCCAGAGTCCAATCAGACTCTGCCAGGTGACACCAGCCATCATCCACACACACTCCCACAACTGCATTATCGGACCATTTAAATAATTTTGCAGAAATTCAGCAATAAACCACGAAACATTTAGCAACCCTTTCCTTACCCCCCCATATAACAATTGAAGGTGCTTGTAAACACTTTCACTGATTTAACCAGTTTAGTTTTGTTTAGCTTAATTCACAGCAAATGTGAATCATATTTGAACTGGGTCAGGCTGAATGTGGGAGGTCTTTGGGACAGGCCACCAGTAAGAAGAAAAAGTAACACAAGCACACCCTCCATGCTGTTTCGTAGTGCCCTCTAGACATATCCCTGGCAGATTGAGGGTGCAGTATATGTTATGTGGCTTGAGGGTTGAGTAATGTCCTTCATTAAACTGATGTCATATCCCTCTCGCATATCATGTCTCCCTCATGTCCCTCGGTAATCCACTGTGACATCCGTCAGCTAAATTTAGCTCTCAAAAGCACAATGTCACAAACAGTCATACCGAAGTAGGTAAAGGTGTTGGTCAGGCTCAGACTAAACAGTAGACTAAAAAAGGGATTGAAATATCCAAACGGTATATTTAGTAAATAAATAAGACAGTTTTAGTCATCGTCTAATATATATTAATATATGTATTTTACTCCTCCTGTTATTGTTAGTGTGGATTCACCATCCCCTTCCATGTATTAAGTGTCTAAATAATAATACAAGTATAAATAATGTCGCCTTAGCTCAGGAGGTAGAGCGGGTTGCCTCGTAACCGGGAGGTTGCTAGTTCGAACCCCAGCTCCTCCTAGCTGAGTGTCGAGGTGTCCCTGAGCAAGACACCTAACCCTAACTGCTCCCGACGATCTGGCTGTCGCCTTGCATGGTTGACTCCACAAATCGGTGTGTGAATGTGTATATGAACCGTTGTAAGTCGCTTTGGATAAAAGAGTCTGCTAAATGTAAATGTAATGTAAATGTATAAATACCTGCAAGGTAGATAATTTAATCAAGCATTAAGCTAACTAATTGTTACGCGCTCCTGCTGTGTGTTCCCTTTGTCTCTCTCTACCTGTCTGGCTCTCTCTCTCTCTACCTGTTCCTCTCTCTAGGTCTGCCCAGGTAGCTGCAGCTGACATCTCATAATCTGGGCGGGCCTATAAAGCCAAGTGGAGGAAAGCACATGGGGGATAGCTGGTGTTGACACAGAGCTGTTTAGTCTCATCATATTGTGAAAGGAAGGAGGTCCGGAGTCCTGTTGTCGCGGCTTTATTTCTTAGTTTAGACTTGTTTGTTTTGATACTTTAGGAGGTCCACTGAATCCTAGGGCCCATTGCGTGGATGGTTCAGTGTCCCTCCCTCTTATGTTTTGTTTGCCCGATCTTCCTACCTCAATGTGGTATGTTATGTAAACTTAGGGCTGTTGTTTAATAAACCATGTTTGCAACCCCTCATTTTGAAAGTAGTTTTAATATGTTGCGGCCTTATGAATGAGCCTTTATTGGGGCCGTAACACCAATGAACAAAAGAATCAGTCTGTACCTTCTGAGCAATTAAAATTGTACACCAGCCCCACAGCTGAAACAGTGGTTCAAAATGTGAAAAGCAAGTAGGCGTAGCTTCTTTCTTCTATATGAATCATAGTTGAAACTGTTTTATTTCGGATCATCTCTATACATATACAGTACAAGGGCTAAGTTGTCTGCATCGTTTGGTTATACAGGGGGTAAGGATGGCATAATTTCACCTTCTTATTTCCAACATGCTCAATGAAACAACTCAAGATTACACACTTTTTCTCTCAAACACAACTTTCATCTGTCTCACCAGCCATTCAGATCACTGAATTCTCAGCAGCAACCAATATTGGAAGGTAGTTGAGCACCAAGCATCACTACATCTAATCCGGACATGACACATCTGAAGCTCATTATTGGATGGCTTCCTGTTGGTAATCAAACAGACTGTTCCCAGTGTCCCAGCTCTCCATGTACTGATTGATGAACTTCATCACAGCTTCACACAGTATGGCTTTTACTAACACCTGCCCCAGCTGTATTGCATAGATCTGATTGCATGTGGCTGTGGAATGATTGCTCTGCATGTGACAAAATGTTTATACATTAATACCTAGTATTGCCATAATGCCACGTTATTAAGCAATAAAAACCTTGTGCGTGATACATTTTAGAGTGTAATTTTACTTTTAAATGCAATGATTTGAGTTTGCTACTCCCAAGTAACGGGTTGTTTTGTACTGAAGCGTGATAAGTGCGACATAGCATCAGAACCTACAAATTGCTTATACCAACGACATTCATACAATGCTAAATTGTATTTATAAGTTATTTATAACTTATTATGATCAACAAGGTTAATACCACCACTGTAGGCTTCATGGTACACCCTTCTAGCACGGGTTGGAATTGCATCCTCGTGTGGTCCAAACTCTCAACTGAGGTCAAAAGTCTGAAGACCAAAAGTAACTGCACAGTTGCATATAGATTATAGGTTGCGTTGTAAGCAATGACCTATACTGCATGTTACTGTTGAAGGTGCTTACGTTTAAGTAGAGGATATGTAAAATGTAATGAAATCAGCATAGCAGAACACCTAGCCATGTTCAAATAAGAAACGCCTCGTCACTAGGAAAATGACTCTGCCATTGATTTGAACTGTGACAAGGTGCCCAAACTGTTACTTTTTACCACGTTTTTAATTTGGGGAAATTATGAATAAATTACAAGTGGTCTGCCCCTAGAAGCGCTTTTGCAGAGTGGTAGTTTTCTATTTTCTGGCACCCTGCTCGAGCGAGTGCGACATGTGTTTTGGCAACGCCCCTCGCAAGAGCTACTATGGAATCCAATGTGCTCCTGTGCTCCTGGGCAGAAGTGTTCCTGTTTAAACGGGCCTTTACTTTCCCTGAAAAATGCATGTGAAGTTCTTAGAGGTTTGAGCTACCTCTTTCTATCGAATTTGGCATATATCTATATTACATTACATTTTGAACCAATGGAAAATTGGCCCAACGGTTAAATATTGATCGCACACCCTAGAAATATGGCTTTCCGTCAAGATCTGAACATTTGTTAAGTCCTGTGTAAGCAATTTAGAAAGGGGAACTGCATCAAAAGCAAAAATAGTTTGCAATTTTAGGCACATAACTGACTTTTCTCTTAGCAGAATGCAGATGTCATGACATGGACAATTAAGAAACAATATGGTAAATGAAGGAGTGACAGTAAGCGCACCAAAGGATCAGGTGGCACAACTTGAAG
>OMKX01056117.1:0-16930 GCA_900302425.1 Brosme brosme
GGGGAGGGAGGAGGGGGAGGGAGAGAGAAAGGGAGGGAGGGAGGGAGAGCAAGAGAGCAAGAGAGGAAGGAAGGTACACGTAAAATTAACTGAAGGGAGGAAGGAAGAGAGAGAGGGAGGTGAGGAGGGGGAGGGGGAGGAGGAGAGAGAGGGAGGTTAGGGGAGAGAGAGGGGTTAGGGGAGAGAGGGAGGTGAGGAGAGAGAGGGAGGTGAGGAGAGCAGGGAGGAGTGTGGGGGTGCCCAGTGGGGAGGTGAAGGTATGAAAAGCGTGCGTAGGGGAGCTGGCTATCTGAGGGGCGTGAGGGATAAGAGCGCGCCGCTGACAGATTACTCGCTCTCGGTGGGAAAAGGAATTACTGCGTTTGGCACTTTCGGCAGCTTTTTTCTCCCTTTGCATCCATAACTAATAAAATAAAAGTTAAACATGTTGGTTTATCAAAAAGAAAACTTTTTTCTCCTAATAAGATAGTTGTATTTGGACGGAATACAAATATTCCTAATCCACTAAATGAGTTCAAACTGGAGACACGCCCCACACCTCTTCCATCCCCAGCTGTCAGACTCTCTAAATCATATATTTATTATGGTAGAAAATATTCAGTATTAAATTCAGCAAACAGTAAATGCCTGTGAAATACTTTAAACACCCTGTCCGGCCTGCCCCTATTAAAACAAGCACAATGTGAACTAATTAGGGCCAGGAATGTATTAACTTAACGAGCAATTAGGTGCCGTCTATTACAGGGTAGGCAAGCATGTAACCATGTGTCTTTTATTGGGTGCGATGCAGTTAAGGATAGCGAAATGCCGCCATGCAGATCCATGCCAAGTCATGTGACATGCCACATAGCGATTAGCACCAGGGTTATGACCCATGAACCACACAGAGATAAGAATGAGGTGTTAGGTGGATTGCCGAGGTCCAGGCCACAAACTGTAATTTGACAAATACTATGCTTCAGGGGCCTCATGGAGCACAAAATACAGCCTATAGTTATAAAGCTCATAAGCTTAGCACTCTGATCTCACGAACAACCGTGCCGACGCTTTCTGATGACTTGCATCTGAATTCACCATGTCCACAAAGTTGCTCTGGATAAAAGTGTCCTCTGGATGAATTAACAGTAAATACTACAGCCTCCTCCTGTGTCCAAATAAGAAATGAGAATAAGAATGAAAGAACTCTTACCATACGGCAATATCATTCCAAACAATGCAACATTTATAGTTCTATAAAGTTTTTTGTTTATTAATAAAAAAGCAGACAAACCTTTGCTTTTAATACCCCTATATTGATCAATATGGGGGTTTGCACCTATACTACATGGATTGCAAAGATCAGATCAAATAAAGTGTGTTTCCAAGTCATCCATCATCTTTTTTTCTACAAAGCGTGTTTTTCCCTAGTGCTGAGTGACACGGTCCAGGCTCTTGACAGAGAGACATAGCTCCATCCGCCTATAGTCAGTAAAAACAGTACAGCCAATCTGGAAGCGATTCAGTTACACATACTGTATTGAACAAGCAGGCGGCTTTTTGCCGGGGAGAAAGTGGGGCACAAGACTACAGAGCCTTATTGTTATTTCAGTGAGGATGGCTTAACATTTCGTGGACCACGTATTAACCCCGGAACGGAAACACACTTCATCACGCCCACTACAACGGAATGACTTGTGCTTAACTTCCACTGTTTACATTCGGACGGCAAGCATCCAATGGGGAGACATATAAAATCGGATCTAGTTCTTTGCCATTTGGTGCTATAAATGTGTTCCAAAATAAAATATGATACAAATAAAAACCTCTTTATCTTTATCATAAGGAACAACTGGCTATATGGACACTCGATGGATGGAAATGTGTGTAATTTTGAGAGCTTCTATTGCAGTCCACAGCTCAACTGTGGTCCTATCTAGCTAAACTGTTAAAGCATGGCATTAATAACACTGGCATGGTTAGGCGTTTGATTCCCAGGACTTCTTGGACAAAAGCATCTGCCAGATCACATCCATTTATTATTTATTTGTAGGTGCAACATGCGCCATGTATAACATAATAAATGGCCACGTGTTGGTGGTAATTGAGTGTAACAACATGAATGTCTATGCCTCACATTGAGGTCATCTCTTCCTGACCTGCTCAGTAGAAATGAATATAGCAGGGCAAGGGCGAGGTGGGGGGGGTCGTAACCCCCACCTAATCCCCTTACATTCATTATGATTGTAAACCCCACACGCAACCATGCGCCATGGAGTCCATCACAAACACCTGGCTGCCTCGGCAGGTCTGGCTGGGTCCAGCCCATCTGCGTGCAGCGGCCATTAAAGCCGACAGCTGCTCATTTAAGAAGGCTGTGTTTAAGAAATTAGATGAATTAAGGTGTACGCGCTTTACAAGGACCTGGCGAAGGCCTAGACTCCCACAGCTTGCGAGAGCAACATGGCTCTCATGGTTCATTACGCTCCGAGATTAGCCTGCCGCTTGTGTTTCAGTTCCTTCTTCTATATTGGATCAATTCCTCTATGCATTACGAAACTTGTGTGCCAAAACAAAGCTGTGAGGCGATTTAAAGAAGGTATGGTTTGGGTTGTTTAAGGAACTCTGGGTTATTGAATTGCTTTATAATGCACATGAATGAACCAGGAGTGTGAATTAAGTAATGGTCATAGATTATGAAGACTGCACTGTACCGTTGATTGGGGTTCTGTGAACTGGGATTATTTGGGTAGGGTTCAACTCAACCTTGTTAAAAAACAAAGAGCACCTTGAAGATCCTCCTTCATGGTACCTTTTTATTACAGCAAATAGTATTTTCTGATAGATGACATCTACAAAATATACCTGCACATTGTCTAAAACAATTAATCAGAATGTATAGTTTGTGACAAATAAACTAACCTTCGTATTGATGCCTTGTGAGTTGAAAAAACAGTGTTTTTAGCCACCTATTGGGAATCAATATATTTAACATTTTCAATAAATGTGCAAGAAGCACACTCTGTAATCAAAGGAATGATAAGGATGTTATTTTGAAATGTAGCAGAGCTTCAGTCAAATTTCAAGATATAATTCAAGGCAGGGGCCACTGCTTTCCAATACATACTTTTAAAGTCCTTTGCCGCCACCAACTGGTAAGAAATGAATTAACATGTTTACCCATGCTCAACAAGTATCCGATTAAAAATAAAATAAAATTTATTAGCAATCACAAGGTAAGTATGCAAGACATCTAGGACAATCTGTCTGAATAAAAATGCTAATCTCTTATTTACAAATTCTGCTAATTGATGGTGGATAACCAAAGCACATGCACATACAAATTGCAAATAAGCTATGGTTGTGTGTGTGTGTATATATATATATATATATTATATAATGTATATATTATATAATATATATGTTATTATATTACAAAGGTAACAAAGCTTTACCCTATTACCTATACAGTCTCCTGGTTTCACAGCCCCTTACAGCAGCAAAACTGCTGAACATTCAAGCTTGCAAGGATCATAGACATAGAAACAGAACAAACAAGAGACATTACAAGAGAAGATGAAGTGATTTTAGTTTGAAAGACCAAGGAAGACAATCAGGCAGAGATGAAGAAGCACATAAGAAAACACAAAAAAGGACAATCAAACTGACCGAATCAATTGCTGTAGATAAGATATATACACACGCGACGCATAAGTGATCACCCGTCATAAGAGGTGGCTCGACTGGTCATAAATCAATGATAGTCGTCGTCTTTATCCCGTAGAAAGGAATCCTAATGGAACTTGCGTTGTTTCATACAGTCCGAGCACACAGCTTTGACCGCCCTTGGATTGCTAAGGCTTTGTAGAAGAGTTCATGATTGAAAAGAGATGATGGGACATCTATGGATTTGCAAGCGTCTAGATCTGGAGTAACGTAACGACAACGTGAGCCACATTGACCCACGCTGGACGTCACACTCAATAAGCGGGTATTGTGAAATTGATAATTGTGTCATAAAGTGATACTGTTAGTAAACACATTGCAATCAGCGAGAGACAAGCGTGACTAGATATATTATCAAGCGACATTAGAACTGGCGACGGTGATATAACATTCAAAACTACCCTTGACTCATTTACAAATTGAAATGTCATCTACCGGAGCCCATTTACTTTGTCATTGTAGTATCTTCAGTTGCATTTGTAGGATCTCTTCATATGAACTGGGTTTGATCAGCATTATGTATTTATAAGGGGTGAATATCATTTGTACTATTGAAGTGAATCAGGAGAACAGGTGAGAGGTGGACGTAATCCTCAGACAAATAGATTTAGGTATCCGTTTGTTGTTGAATACTTACTTAGCAAAAGGCACTTAAAACTATGCTGGCCTATCTTAGGGTTTCTAGCTATGAGAACCACTCATCCATCCACAAAATTTCCATTTTATCTTTTCTGTAAACACTTGATTTTAAGACACGTAGAAAACAGTCGGTCATATGCCAGCAACAAAACAAAGGAATTTGCCGCAAGTTAATAGAGAATTGAAAACAGATGCAAATCCACAATCATTATTTGGCAAATAAAAGTACAGTCAGACTGTCACGCGAACCCACACCATCATGACATAACCAGGATGTCTGCCATTAAATGCAACCAGTCATAATGTCTGCCTGCAAAGGATTCTGGGTTGAAGACTGATTACATTGTAACCCATGTGAACCCGCTACGAAATAAGCCGAACAATGACGACACGGACACAGAACGACTCTGTGGCGACGTGATGCGCTACGGACGACAAATCCGGCGTTTAGCACTAGTAATGAGCAGTAAAGAACAGAACCCTACGGACTGTTGGCGTGACGACGGTGCGGTGACGGGATGCGACACGATACTACACATTTATGGTGAGGGGCAGGTGGTGGTGGAGGTGGTGGTGGTGAGGGTGCGTGGTTTGGTAGTGAGTGGAGAGCTGGATTACTTCACAGAGGCAGTGGAGAGGACGACTGTATGAGGGAGCGGCGAACGTTGGGTTGGGCTGGGCTGGAGGGAAGGTGGTGGGGGGTAGGTTTATTGGTTGGTTGGTTGGTTGGTCAGTTGGTTGTGGCGGGAAGGGGGCTTTTCAACCGTAAACTCCTCAGCTTCAGCTTCTCCGCGACTTGGAGTGCTGGATGAGCCACTGCAAGGTGATGTCTGAGGTCGGGGAGAAGAGCACAGAGGTTGTTGGACTTGGTCCGGAAGGATTTCCCTTCAAAGGAATGTCAATAAGTGCTGCTTAATTATGAAGCTGTATTCATGACATCCTTTTGGCTTCTGCACTCCCACACACGCCTACCCCAGTTTTGGCGAATTGGACAAACCATCGCAATTATTTTTTACCATTTCACTGTTTCTGTAGGCTATGGCTGTATGGTACATAAGTTGTAGTTCTCGAGAAAAGTTAAATCCAAATTCACATTGTTAACACGCCTACTTGAGTGAATTAAGATGCAGGTCCTTATGGAGCTGGTAGTGGTGTATCTTGCCCAAGGATGCCTACAGTTGGATACTTTGTGCTTACCTATGTTGTCTTTCTCTTTGCAGGAGACGGAGTAGCAGCAGATCTCCCTGTCCTGAATAGCAGAAAGGTTCCTGCAGATGGAGTATAATGTCACCAATAAGGTATATCGACAACAAGACATAATCGCACACAGAGACAGGGGCTGTAATACGCCGCTCAGAGGACAGAACTAGGGATGGGCATTTGAAGGAATTTCCACATTCACAAGTATTTTTTAACTCGAAAAAATGTATACATCGACCACACACTGCAACCAAACAAGGTGATGCGAGTCTGTTAGTTGTGTAACTCTGTGGGTTTTTTCCTCATGTTTAATGCGCAAATGATTGAGCATCACACTCGTTTCGTTTTATGACTGTTAGACAAGTTAGACTACATTCAACCCATCGGCTATCAAAATATTGACTCTATCAAAATACTTCCACACGTAACCCTTCTAGTCGCCATATCTATCAACCCAGAAACCAGCATAGCAACTCTATACAGGCTTTCAGTCAACCAATACTGACGTCCGAATGGAGCACTTAAGGTAGCCACTCCCTAAAAGATACAATCAGAAGTTCTTGGAGGCTCACATTTTCTCAATAAGCTGCTTCTCATCCAGTGCGTTGGGTAGATCTCTTTTGTTGCCAAGTACTAAAACCTGATGGTAAGGAGAGAGCGAGAGCGAGAGCGAGAGCGAGAGCGAGAGCGGGAGGAGAAGAGAGAGAAAGAGAAAGCGAAAGAGAGAAAGAGAAAGAGAGAGAGAGAGAGAAACAAAGAGAGAAATTAAAGAACAAATGTGATAAAGCATTCAGAGCATATCTTACTCTTGTTATAAGTCGTATAATTTTTCATAATTTCCAAGTAAAATGACATATTAGTGCTGGACCAAACATGGGAGGGATGTGATTAGTTACCATAATTTCATTTAGCAGACACTTGTATCACAAATTACTATTAAGCAATTTAGCAAACAATGTGAAGTGCAGGAAATTCATGTAATTAAGGATTAGCTAAGGGTGAGGGCACCTGGCCCAGGGATGTGAGTGAAACACTGCTCAGAAACAAATGTAAATGTAAATGCAAGTAGGGAACAGGATACTCTAGGTTAGAGATAAAAGCAACTGTGATAACACTGTGGACATTGGGGTTGAACCCAGTACATTTTGGTCTGGGAGTCAAAAACCCTAGGCACTACGCTGTCCTGCACCCATTAGCCCACACCAAATCAATCCCAAATGATATATGCAACTATACATATATAACTGTATATTTAATTTAGACTGATATAGTTATTGTACGTTGCACGGTTGAGGATGCCTGGAATACAGGCATTTCATGGCTTTTAATGACTTACACTGTTGTTATTCTGCATATGACTAATACAACTTGAAAACCACAAAAGTAAAAATGAGTCAAATGCAGAGGATCAATAAAAGTACTGTCATCACACAGCCTGGACAGGAAGACATTCAGAGGAACTGGAAGGCCATTGAGTCAGCATATACCTTCCCCCAACCCCCCAAGTATCTGTCAGCTGAGATGCCAAACTCCTATAAAAAATCCAGCCTCGAGTTAAAAAGTGTGATGGCAGCACGGTGTGGGCAAGAGCACCGTACAACCCCACTGGGTGCTGTGAGAACTAATTGGGAGACCAGTAAGTGCTAGTGTCCAGGGTCACATAAAGAAAAAAATCTATGTGATAAAACCAAGATTGGCCAATAACATAACAGTCGAAGGTTTCAATGCTCGCAGAGGAGAACAATATAACTTACGGGTATTCCTTGTAGCTGTGGTTTGTCTAAAAGGTTGTGCAGTTCGTTCCTAGAAGCTTCCACCTTCTCTCGGTCTGCAGCATCCACCATGTAACTGCAGAGAGAAGGGGGGAAAATGGACAACTCTCAGTGGTCAATTCTACTCCTTATGTTGAAGAACAGTAATGATAACTGTATCTTATGATTTGCATTTGATTGATACCAGCATGTGATGAATTGGAGAAGAATAATATAGCTTTTTACTGGCAGTAATGTCATGTAATTTGGATTTTCAATTATTTGTTTTCAATTGCAAGAGGCCTAATTAGTAGTTAGTTAGTTTGGACATGCATCTCAAAGCTTTATAAACACCATGTTCATGGCTTTACGGAAAAGAAATATGCATTTATGACTGAGGAAATTGGGAATTGTGACAAAGGCTTTCAACTGTTACCACCCCTTCTAATTTTAGATACAGGAAGTACTGTATGTAACTATTAAGCGTTATGAGAGCAAAGGTTTCACATGCAACCAAAATAGTTGAGCTGCTGTTGTTCACATCACTCATCAAAATTATGAGTTCATTAGCTCGAGGTAACCCATGTATATAGGCTTCAGTTGCTAGGGCACTTTATGTGGGTGGCAGATACTTACACAATAGCATTGACCCCCCGACAGTAGCGCTCCCACATGCTTCTGAAGCGAGGCTGCCCACCAATGTCCCATATCTGTGGACAGAATAGAATATCACATTTAGCCACTTTAGCATCACAATGCTATTTGCCATTCTGATAACAATACAGCCAACAATTTAAACAAAGAAGACCCTACCGTACCTTTATTGTCACGTTGCCTTTGGTCACTTTCCGCATGTTAAAGCCCACAGTGGGAATCATGTCTTCACTGAACTGGCCCGACTGTGTACGAAGAGACAAGTGCAAAAATGATAACAACAAACAGCAGACGTTTTCCTCCACAAAGTAAACACTAAACACCAAAATATCCTTTAGGTATGCTACACATATAATTGTAGGCTATAGGTACAATGCATGGGTGCAAACATGTGCTTGTAGGAAAGGGTCTCCTATATAGATGCCAAATTAAACCAATCATTTTTTACCATGGGTGTACAGCATTCTCCCCAAAAATCAGCCTGCTTGTTAAAAAAATAAGTGGTAGCTTAAATTGAGCAACTTTCAAAAGGACCACCTACTTAATTAAAACTGCATCAGCAATATAACTGATGCAGTTTTAATTGGGTAGGTGGTTCTTTTGAAAGTTTAATTTTTAGACTAAATGTCTTGAGGGGTCCTTTGTGTAAACTGCAAAACGAATCACCTGACCTGATCAGCTCAATGGAGCAAATCGGTAATCTCGTGATGACATACATGTGGGAGACTTAGTATTTTAGCGTACAAACTTCTAGATTTCCACAACTCGTGTCAATACGTAAGTGCCTATTGAACACAGGGTAATCTAATAAACCTAACGTTAGACAATGCTGATGGAATGGTTGCTGTATGTATATTGGAGGTGGACTTCCCAACTGACGACGTTGACAAGTTGGTGTGTTTACAAAAAGCAGTGCGGTCTGCGTTGACATGTGATGTTGAAACACCAGGAGGGTGTCCTCCAAACTACGGGTTCAACGCATGCACCTGATCTTGTTAGTTGTGGGTGTATTTTAACGATACAAATGTAATGTTATATACGTACAAAACAGTAGAAAATTGCAACAACAACAAACAATTTAAAGAAAGACATTAGGTTTGGGAACCACCCAAGAATATTGTACCCATGAAAACATAGTATTTAAACATGTTCGCGGCACCGTATTGACGGATAATATTTAACAATGGTAAACCATACACTTTCCTGGTCAATAAATAAATAATTGTTTGGTACATATGGTAACAAAAAATTGCATGTATAATTTTAAGGTAGTAGCCTGGGGCCCACACTGACTGTGCTGGTTTCGCACTCACCGCTATCACATTGACGAACGTCGTTTTCCCAGAGTACTGAAGTCCAACTAATGTAAGCTCCATCTCCTCTTTCCAAAACAGGGAGCGGAACCAGTCCAAAAGCCTGTTCATGAGAGCGAACATTTTGAACGACTCAGTAGTTTCACAACCCTTCACTGCTGTTTCAACTCCCGTCTGTCTGCTAGTCTTCTGCACAGGAAGTAGCTGCGTGTTGTCATGTCATGTGACCTTTCAGAAACTGCTAGTGGGTGAACGGCTACGTAATTGACGCAAATGTAACCTAATTATTTCTTTTTTTTTATTTAGGGCGCTGTTCCGATTTTCTATTTTCTTTTTGAGTTACTTCCATTATTTTCTCTTTTGTGTCGACACAGTTACTATGTGTTGAGCTTTTACATCTTTGCTCCACACCCATGCATCTGTCAGTCCAGATTAATATTCAAAATAACATAGGCTTACCAGAAAACCACTTTTCTTTTTTCAAGTCATCAAACAAAATTAAATTAATTGGTAGAATTATGGAACAATAGACCACAATCTTTACAGAATGGATTAAATCATTAGTGGGGAATATTTTGGAATGTGAAACAGACATTGGTTGCTTCTGCGTATATGGCATCTATCTATCACTCGATTTGAACAAAACTCAAATACATCAGCACCATCTTCATCATTTATTTTAACTAGTGCATTATAGTGGCATCATCAAGTTACTTTCTTTTAAAAAAAAAAGTCGAATTAATTAATTATGCACGTCAAACCACTAGTGAGTCTGTTTCAATTCAAACTTAATTTCAAAGTGATAGGCAACAGATTATCATTGTGGGTGGTGTAGCATTAAGGAGGTGGCATGCATTCACCCATTCACATTCTGTAGCATGTTTCCCCTGAAACAAAATGTCTGATTGACATCGTTCACAGTGCAAAATGTGTTGCTGAGGTGACCTACAACTTAGACAAATTAACATATTATAACACTAAGAAACACTAAGCACTAAGCAACCCTTGTTGGAACAAAATGAAAGAAGAAAAGATGTCACTACTGTAAACATTCAACCCACAAACTAATTGCGGCATGATTCCTCACCTGACTAAGGCTCAGTTTAACTGGAGGAAGCAAGTTAATCTTTACAGCATCTCGTTTCAAATCTTCATTCCTTGTCTCATCTTCACTGCTTAACTATCTGTCTACGTATTCTTTTAGACAGTACGAATAGGACAGAATACAGTTGCTCTTTTTAAATACAGGTCGACAATTATTCACGTAAAAAAAAGTTTCCACCTTTTGAGCATATCCCCGAATCAGACCCAAACATTTCTTATTTGTTGTTATAAAGATGATTAAAATGGAACTAAAAGCTTTATTCTCTAATTTAAGAGTAACAGTAATAAACTAGGATAAAGTAGGAGTGAGCTAATTGTCTAGTATGCTATAGTAAGTAAATCACTAAAATTCACCTAACACGAGCACCATAAAAGTCTATAATATGTTCTTTTAATATTCCAAATCAACAACAATAATGTGATAATCTTTAAAATTGTATTATTAATTTTTATTTTTCAAGTAATGAAAATGTCCTGATTGGGACATTGTGGAAGACCTGTTATCTGAGACACATCGTTTCAACGTTTTATTTAGGGAACTGTTCTGCTTTTCTTTTGTTTGTGAGTTACTTCCATTGTTTTGTGGTTTTGTTGTTGATACGGTTACTGCTGTGTTGAGACATTACCAGTGTCTGCCAGTCCCGATTAAAATTCAAAATAATATACCTTGGCCAACAACTAAAAACAAGTTTTCACACATCACACACATCTCAATCTAAATGTAGTGCATGAAATGGTAATACAATTTAGTTTGGCAGTATGGTTCCACTCTTTTCTTGTGCTCCCTGCTGTAGGATTTAAAGCATGACATACAGATGTCAGATACAGAATACTAACAGCATACCAACATTTGACAACAGGGCGCACTATACAATCCCCCATGGGGTACAGATATCTCAACCCATTGCATAGGTTACATACAATACAGAGCAGAACCAAAGCAGGTGGAGGCTTGGGTGGTGGTGGGCAAAATCGGCTCCGCACAATTAACTTCACAGGGTGTGTATTTGAGATGGACGGCCTTAAATTGACCGCCTATCAGTGTACGTTCGTTTGATTGGACCGCGTTAGCAGTCAGCTGATAGGAGCGCATGCCTAGTGTCCTGCCAGAACTAGCAATGCCCATCAGTGGTCAATTTGAACAAAACTCAATTGCATCAGCACCATCTTCATAATTTATTTTAACTAATGTTAAAAAATAACCTTCTAAATAACTAATTTAACTTTTCTTAATTTATTATTAATTAATTACACAAGACGAGCCACTAGTGAGTCTGTTTCAAGAAAAAAAATATTTCAAAGTGATTAGTGCAACTAATTATGTAAGGTGTAGCATTAAGAAGGTGGCATCCATCCAGCCATTCTTCTTTGGCATGTTTCCTTGAAACAAGAGGTCTGATTGACATCGTTCACAGTGCAAAAAATTAGTGTTGTTGTAGGGACATAAAGACTTAGACATATTAAACACATATTATAACACTTGGAGCATGGACAATTACATATCCATTATGTGAAATAATCAGCCTATCTCTTGGTTAGACGGACTAGCTAGTTAGTTATTTAACTTATATAAACAGTTTGTCGTGTTCTATATTGAAGATACAAAAAATGACTCTTCGAACCCATTTCTGTTGATCCCAAATTTTTGATTCACATGTTCCCTTGACAACCCTTGTTGGAACAAAAAGAAAGAAGGAACGATGTCACTACTGGAAAAAATGATTACTCAACGACAAAGCCAAAAAATTATAAATAATTTATATATTTTTACCTGCGGCCTGACAAGAGTGTTATATTCCCCGGGAATTGCTGCACTCATGGTGGTGGTGTAAACAGTAATTCTGAGAATATTACAATTAATTAAAATCAAAGAATTTCAATCAATTAGACAATGCTCAATGTTGATTTATGGGTATTACAATATATAACATAAACAGGATAATGAATGACAGAATAAAATAAAAACATGCAGGCTACCCATAGACGTAAGGTTTCTGGTTAGAAACTATCAAATTACTATTGTGCTGCTTCCTTGACTGCTTAACAGCCATGTCAAACAAAGGCCGGGTTCTATGTTTTCCTGAAGGCACTGAGAGCCTCTCTGTGCCCAAATACCAAACCATTTCCAGATATTTACACTCAACAACGAGCGAAACCAATAGATAAGGATAAAAACTATAGATAAATACTGTGTGTTAAATCTCACTTACCCATTGCAAACTGGATACACAGACAAAACCTGTACACAGGGGAAAGGCGAGTGTTAATGCTAATACTTATGTTTGGATATTTTAAAAGGTAGAATCTCACCTCCATTTTGACGTGTTTGTATAGCACATACCTGATAAAGAGTAGCCGAGTTGATATTTTTCTGGCCGGTAGCATTCATCGCCTTGACGGCTTCATCTCTAAAAGTACAAAAAGAATTTGCGCTACTCTGCCATCACAACCCAAGACATGTTTTCCTCTTTAATATCCAGAAAACTCTGGTTGTTAAATGAATATGTTGAAGATGATTATGACTTATTATACTTATTATACTTATGCCACACACCTTCGCCTATGACCCCCGCCTTTAGAAGGGCGCCAATGGTCAAAGTTTGTCTCTACACGGTACCATCTAGAAATGAAAAAAACATAAAAACATATTATCTAAATCCACACCCAAACACTGCCCACAGCTGTCTTTGTTGATCATTGCATCATTGTCATCGGTTTTGCGTACTCTCCGTTCAAAGGATCCAATGGCCAGATATCAGCAGGGCCATTCCTGTCTCTGGTTATCACCACTCCTTCCCCTGGCCGCACCCCCGCAATGATGTAGTAGACCCCTGTGATGATGGGGGTCTTGGACAGCCTAAGAGCAGCCTCCTGGAAGTCCACTGCTCCTTCTAAGGTCTGGGGGGGGCATCGCATATACGCATTGCTTACACAAGCATTTCGAATCTCTTTTCATATCGCGATTCAAAAGCTTGTGAGAGTGCGATGCAAAGAGGGATCGGTTGTAGTAAACTGTTGTCAAAACCGCAGTTTTCATCCAAATCATCCCACTAATATCACTTTCTCTCATTCTCAGTATAGGTTACAACACTCTCCTAACCAAACTCTCTCTTTACCAATGTCTGATGACTAAGCCTTGCTATGCACAGAGTCGATCACACACTTTCATCAAAGTTACTCCCGCTGCTTTTTGCTCCCTCTTTGAGTCATCCTTTACGCCAGTAAACTAATGTGGACTGGCTCTTCTACCCATGACATTCTTTCCACAAATAACAGATTTCTTGATGTGGTAAATTATATTGTAAGTAGACAAACCCTGCAAGCAATATTTCATGGAGATTCAGATTGAAATTGAAACTTTTTAAATTGAGCTCAGTTGACTCACATCTAACCTTTTTCCTTCCTTACCTCTAGGCGTGAAACATGAGGGGGGCGTGACTTAGCCACTATTGACTTTTGTGTTTATGAATCTGTTTTGGGTTGATGGGTTTAGTTTTGATTCGATATACATTTGAGAGATTGCTAGGTAGAGCTAACAGCGGTTACATGCTAGCGCTTAGAATGTATGGGATTACCCAGGAAACCAGGCGACGGGTACTTTGTTAATTTATCGTTGTTATTAATAATTGAATGGCTACACTTAGTTTATACAGGTTGTCGATTAATGATGTGAAATGGTGATTTTAATTTTTCTATCGTAATTTGTTTTCAATCGTTGACCATTAACAAAAACCACTTGAGGAATAAGCTGACTACTTGCCACATTATATTATTATATTTTTAGATGCCATGACAACATTTTTACTGACGGTATGAATGCAAAGGGGCAGATCACATTACAACTGAGGGGGGGACCACAAACATGGATTTTTTTCACAAGTATTTTCTGGAGGGGACATCAATAATATCCCGAATGTATATCACATGATCTGCTGTAACAGACACACAGCCATTATATACAACGGTTCAGACCCCTGAGCAGGATACATAAGGGGGACATAAAGAAAACCTTTAAAAAAGTGTTGTGATTACGTGTGAATTATTTCAAAAGTGGAGTCGGCTTCTATTAAATATATATTTTCAATTACATTATTTATTTAGAAATAATTTATATTTGGGGGACAACTTTATGTTTTTCAGAAGTTAGAGCGGACTTAGCCCCTACGTCCACCCGGGATCTGGGCCAATGCATGAATCTGGGCCAATGCTTTATTGTGCCTCGACAAATGCAATTGCAAGCAAAATCCCGCTCTCTTAAAATACTTACAAAATTACCAATAATCAGCTCCAGAACAAGCTAAAACATTCAGGGCTAGGCCAGGGCCCCGAATTTGTAGGGCTCATGACCCGACTGCGACTCACCTCCCTGATCAACCAGCTGACTGGGGATCTCTTCAAAAGGAGAGCAGAGACTATGTTCTTCCACCAGTTCCACCAGCGATCCTTACCTGAGGACAAGCAACCAACAAGCAGCACATTTATACACACAGGGTTGATGTAGGAGAACAATGCACTGAATCTTTACAAAAAACGAAATGGTGGATAAGATGGGAAGCGTGGTCTTACCACGCTGGTTCCCAGATATGGTGAACCTTTTCGGACTCTGTCCTGTCCAGAGGCCCACGTAGCCAGCGAACGATGTCCCACGATACGCCACCTTTAAGGTAAGTCACAAATAAATAACCACTAACTGGCTTAAGGGCTTTTGTGAAAATTTTCTTTACAGCAATCATCTTTGCAGCTGGACCACATGGTACTATACTGCCAAATTAGGTTTAATAACTTACCTCCCCCTTCTTGAAAAAGTGTACGTTGACAGTCAGTTTCCTCAGTACTTTATGTGGGTAATCAAGGTTTCTACCATGGTACACATTTCCTTTGGTGTCTTGAGCAACAATGCTTGTACAAAATCTATTAATAAATACAAGAGTGTGGTCATTCATTCAAGTGTTGCATCACAGTTTTGGAAAACTCTCAAAATACTTTTACCATTATTTCTATGTTCTTGTCAACTTTACATTGAGTTACAACAGCCACATTATTAGTGATGCTGTTGTTATTTCGTGATTATAACATAGGCCTATGTGATCCTTGGGAACTATGGTAGAATATGTCTGAGCATGGAAAACATACTTACGCAGATATTTCATAGGCAAAGTTAAGCAGGATAATGTCTGCGACGCTGGCTCCAGTGAGGGAAGCCATGCCACGGATCTCGCTTGCGTACGGCTCGGGAATATACTTCTCCAACGCCAACACCACTGGAATCACAGCTTTATGGACCCATTTTGGAACCGTAGAGCTGCAATAGTAATTCGAGTAGTAATGCATTTGTATATACCTATACCTATCCTGACCTCATGGCAGAAATAACTCATGTTGAGTCAAAATAAACGTTCAATTTTGTAAGTATGCACAGTTGATGTGCGCTATTACTAATCGTTGTATTTGGGTTATATCACTATAGAACTCAGGAACAATATAATATTACTTTCATATTTATATATCAGCAAGTAGACTACTTATTCATTACATGATAAATAATCTGAAACTTACTCAATTATTTCAGCCATTGCGGCATTCAGAAAGTCAACGTCAAATACTTTCAGCACTGGCGCCCATCGTATTCCGGGGGGATCATCCAAGCTTATGTTCAATAAAGGTGGCGCAAACTCTGTAGTGCATGACACCACGAGAGAAAATAACACCAATGCGGAGCACATATTAATACTCTGTCTATATCCAGCAGCCGCAAAAACACACAACATCGGTTAATGTGCAGAGATTCGCGTACCGAAGACTTCCGTGTTTTGAGGTCGTATCGGGTCGCCTGACGTAGGGCATGTTATTATTCAATTACTTTCTGTGAGTGTCGTGACGCGTCACAAGATTGCCCACAACTTGGAATGTGCTGACATATCGCCTGATATCGACATCATGGCTATCAGATGTGTTGTAATGTTGTGTTCATCACTTTGGTCTGTTGCATTAGGTCACTAGGAAGACAGGCTTCGTGCCAAGGTAGGCTACTTACCCCCTGATAGAAAGGGTGCCCCTTGCCGGCTGGGATGTAATTGACGCGAGCAATGTCTTATAATTATTGCAGTTTTAAAGTGTTTTAAAATGTTAAAGTATCTAAAGTGTATTTGAATGAACACATTCCTTACAAGAGGTTAAATCCCAGCATGTTTGGATCCAGTTTCCAAACAGTAACATAGGATTACTAAGTAATCGACTACGTGGAGGGGCGTAGCCAGGACATTACTTCTGGGGGGGGGCCAGCTCGGGCCAGTCTTTAATTTGGGGTGGCACTTGATTGTCAAAAACGTATATTTTAAAACTCACGCACCGCGTCACTGAGAGCGGCTGTTTTCCCGCGGCCCGTCAGGCCATAAACAATGGATTGAATCAACTTTCTTATGGAAACACTAATAATGTCTTATTGATAATCCCATGTTATTGGAATGGGTGCTTAGATGTTGTGCGATGTGTCATGACTCATGATTATGTGAGGGGGTTCGGGACCGTAACATGACACAGGGATGTTGTCGTCTCCAAGCGCGGTCA
>OMKX01056119.1:0-16457 GCA_900302425.1 Brosme brosme
TTGTTACAGTGTGATTACACATGTAGTAAGCAATGTTACAACCTCTAACAGCATGTACTTAACATGTAATTACATTATGGAACAGCCTAACCCCAACCCCTAACCCTATTCCCAACCTTAATCTCTAACCCTATTCCTAACCTTAACCCCTAACCCTATTAGGACCTTAACCCCTAACGCTATTAGGACCTTAACCCCTAACCCTATTCCTAACCCTAACCCCTAACCCTATTCCTAACCTTATCCCCTAACCCTATTCCTAACTGTAACCCGGTTATTACATGCGGTTCCATAACATTATTACATATATATTATTATAATATGTTATTATATATTTTATATATATATATATATGTTATTACACATATAAGTATGTGTTGTTACAATGCTAATAACACATGTGTATAATAATACTTGTTCTAAGGAGGGGAAGCGATTGACGAAGAGACCGACCATCTTCTATCTGATGCATTGTGGGAAAGCGCTTTACAACAACCTACTGTGGAGGAACTGGAAGAGAGAAACGTTACCTCTGCTGACTATCATAGGAAACAGCTTCTCTGGCATCCAGGACAGGTGTGTATACTACAGCCGTACACGTCGTGGGAAGTCATTTAAGTAGGGGATATACTAACTGATCATTAACTGTCCAGGGGCGACAGTACCTCAACCGAAAGGTTGCTGGTTCGATCCCTGAGCAAGGTGTCCCTGAGCAAGACACCTAACCCTAACTGCTGCTGACCAGCTGGCTTTTCCCTTGCATGGTTGACGCTGCGTCTGGTGTATGAATGGATGATTGAATGGGTGTATGAATGCACTAGTTGTAAAGTGTTTTGAAAACCTATGTTGTCTAAATGCAGTCCTTCTCCCGTCCCGCATGCTGTTCTCCTGCTAGAACGATAGAGCGGGAGTTGCAGCGAGACTACAGCTTTATCACCCAGGCTGTGGCGGTGTGTGAGGAGAGACCGCTGCCCTGTCCGCCTCGTCTGCTGGACGTCTTCAACGACACGGCAGTCATCACGTTCCCCCCCAGCGGCCTCAGCAAACTCCCACAATCGACCTGGGTCGAGCCCGCCGAGCCAGGGTACGAGCACTGCCCCGATTTGGAGATCATACTGAGAGACAGCTGCAGCTGATGAGGATCCGCTCTTAATGTGTGGCGGGGTTGCTGCATTAGCTCAATAGCTCTGTGAAGAGCTTTATGTTGTTTTACCTCTTTTAAAAGATGTTGAAACGTTTTTAGTTTTTTATTTAATGTACATTAAACTCAATGTTTATACTAAGGTGGTTTAAGAATATGTTTTTGTGCGTCTGTGTGCGTATGTGATATGTTTTGAAAGATTACCCAGACTGCTGGCTTTTTTAAAATTTTATTTAACAGCAAAATGTTTTTTATTGAAGAAAAACTCCCCAAGAAGTAAATCCCTCTCCCCATGTAACCTATTCTGTCCCATCTTCATCGAGCATTTGGGTAGAAAACACTCCCATCTTTTCCACATTTCTGTACCAGCTGAATTTACTCTCGATTCCACCCAGGGACATTTAGTAAAAGATTTAACATGATGTGTGGAACCCAGGCTCTGTGTGGTGCTCCTCACTCTTCCGTGGCTCCATTGACCACCACGCCGTTTTCTGCTCCTCCATTGATGATTACAGCGTTGACTACCGTTTCATGGGCTTTGGTGGATTTTGCGTTGACCTCCACCAAGTGCTCTTTCTTCTTCTTGAGCCCTGATAGGTCAGTGTCGTCGTCGTCGTCATGGACTCCATTCACACCATTGGTCTCCTCATGTGAGCCTGACTTCTTCATCTCATCTTCTCCATTCAACATCCCCTCAGAAAAACGAACCGTCTCCCCCGTTTCTTTCTCATCCGCTACCGGGGGTTCGATATCATCTCTTGTGGACCCCTCGACGTCTGGGCTTCCATTCATGCTTTCATGGAGCTCCACCTTCTGCAGTCCCTCGTCACCATCCTGACCTCGTTCACTCTCTGTTTCTTCATGCTCTGGTCCCCTCGGGTCAGAGGGCTCCTCTAGGTGACCGTTGACGGCTACAATGGGAGGGTTCTCCTCCGAGGGTTCTTCCGCTGGCTGGTTCTCCTGGCCTCCGCTGCGCAGAGCCTCATCAGGATGCTCTGCTCCACCGTCACCGTTCTCCAGGCACACCTCTGCTCCTGCTGCTGCTCCTTCTTCTGCTGCTCCTCCTGCTGCTCCTTCTTCTGCGCCTTCTTCTGCTGCTCCTCCTTCTTCTGCTCCTCCTGCTACTCCTTCTTCTGCTGCTCCTCCTGCTGCTCCTCCTTCTGCTCCTTCTGCTGCTCCTCCTGCTGCTCCTCCTTCTTCTGCAGGCGTTTTCTCTCCTTCTCTCTTTGTCTTGGAGCTGATGAGTCGCTCGTTGATTATCTTCACCTTCTCTGTTGCCTCCGCCAGCTTCATCTCCCAAAACCTCTTTTTGTATTCCTGGAGCCTGTCACTGAAAATCAAAATATCATCCATAAACATTATATATCTCTTCTTTAGAGTATAATAACTTTGCAGAAGTCATCCTAGATAACCAAACATGTTTTGTATCTAACGTGTAGTGTGCAGTTAATGCTCACCTTTGTGCATTCTTTCTGATCCCTGTGAGCAGAACCAGCTGTTCCAGAATGGTCTCTGTGGATGGCTTCAGGAACTGAGGGGAGGATTGGTCCAGGGATGTTAACACCAAGCACTTCGTTAGCTCAAACGCAACAATGGTTATATCGGATCAAGCAGCACGTCTCACCTCCACGGCCTGCTCCGTCAGGTCGGAAGCCGCCTGTCTGAGGTTGCGCTCCACCCGCACGGCCTGCTGGGTAATGGTACGCAGGTACTCTGAGCTGCAGCGCGTCTGTTTGTGATCCTCGCCCAACTGAAAGAAAACAGGATTATGAGCACAACAGACACACCAACAAACAGCATCTTGCACCAGAGGTGTGGGTCCCGCCGGTACTGACCATGGCAGAGTAGGCTGCCTGGGCCTCCTTCTCGTGGCTCATGGCAGAGCGGTAGTCCCCCTTACTGCACAGCCACTGAGACAGCAGGTGCTGACTGGATCCAGGGGAAAACAATGGGGAAAATGGCTTTGAGTGACAGAGATTATAGCAGAGGTCTCTAGGGGCTTTTAAACCCATCCAAGTAAAACAATAGAAACGCTGCTCCTCTGTTAAAGGTGCTGTAGGGAAGATTTAGGAGCTTTTATGTGAGTGTTCTTTGTTAGAAATGGCATAGCTGTCAATCAGCTATTAGTGTGTGGAATGCGCTGTGAGAATATCTGTTTGGAGTTAACTGCCTGCCTCTGTATGAGCCGTTTGGATTTGAGACCGCACCGGCTCATTACTGTACTACCAGGCATCTCTTCCCTGATTGGTTCAGGGAATCCATCTTGCCTGTCAATCACAGGTGCGTTAAGTGGAACACTTCTCAACAGTGGAGAAAAGTAGGGAGGGAGGGAGCAGAGAGAGAGAGGACATTTATTTTAGTTTTTCTATTTTAAAAACCTTGCTCTCTTCCACTCTTTACTCTCTCTTTACAACTCTCCAATCTCACCTACAGCTGCTTTAAAACCCTGCATGGTGATTATAAACGTACCTGAACGCTGTGTGGATGTCCGTGGGGCCAAAGAAGGACATGTTGAGTTTCAGAGCGTTCTCCAGGTACTGTCCTGCCGCGTCCCCTGTCAGCAGCAACCCGAGACAGCTCTGGGGGGGACAAAACCAGACAGGTCAGCAAAAACAATGGCTGAAGTACAACCTCTGCAGACAGAGGTCCTAAAGCCATTTAAAATACATGTCAAGAGTGACCTCTGAAACATCCAAAACTGCCTACTTGAACCACAAAAAACAGGATTTTTATCCAAAGCAATGTAAACTGGTACACCACAGTTGCTACGTCTCCGCCCATTATCGGAGCCTTTTGGAAGCCTGAAACGTGCGCGCGTGTGTGCGTGCGTGCGTGCGTGTGTGTGCGCGTGCACATATCAAGCATGGATCTCTGGTAAAACTGCCCCTATGTCCAATCAGGCTGAGGCAATTGTGAGTTGTGCGCTTTGTGTAAACAGAGGAGGTTTGGATCTAGATTGTACAATCTACAAATTTATTATGTGTAATCAAGGCCAAAGTGCTGCGATAAAGCCCAGGAGGATATCGAGTGATTGTTGTTGTCGACCTACGTCCAGCGTGGCGACGTAGGGGTGGTCCTCTCCATGGATGGTGAGCAGTAAGTGTCGAGCCCTGAGGAGACATTTCTGCGCCAGGGCGTTCTCTCCCCCGGCACTCGCGTAGACCGCCAGTAGAGCCTACACCCACCACAGGAGATACGAACACAGGGTTCATGATGAGCAGACTGCCTCCACACACAACAACTCGCTGTGGTAAGGCTGCTGCTGCCAAGAGTACTCACGTATTGTTGGATGGTGCTGGGGTGGTCGAAACCCTGCACCCGCTCACTGATCATCACCGCCTTGAGCTGGGCACTCCGGGCCTGGACCGCAGAGGGGGACAATCACATGATCAGGGGATCCGCATGATTATTAAAGTTATGTTATTTATGATATTCATAACTTTTGAATGTCTATTGATCTTTCGTTTTTTATAGATTCAACTGAATATATATTTGATGATTAAACTGATTAAACTACAACTTTTTGTAGATTAAACTGTTGTATTTTGTGGCAACAGCCAGCTCATCAGAGCTGCATGGTTGACACGGCCGTCGATGTGTGAATGTGTGTATGAATGGGTGAATATGATGCAACCACAGGTCTGAAAGCACTATATAAATGCAGTCCATTTACCATTTTATACAAATAAACCATAAGAACAATCTAATCTAAGAACAATCCCTAATGATGAATAATAGGAAATAATAATATCAAACTAATCATTTAAAAGAATCCTTTACAAAACGCTTGATGAAATAAGTGCAGTGGCCTTTTGAAGTTTCTAAACACAAGGTTCCAGAGGAGGAGGACGATGGGCCTACCTCTGCTGCCTGGCCCTGCAGGAAGGTGACCCTGGCCAGCATGCTGAGGCAGTGGCAGGCCTCTGGGTGAAGCTCATCACACACGCGACCAAACAGGTAGGATGTCTCCTTCAGACGCTCCTGGGCTTGGTCCAACAAACCTACAGATGTGGGAACAAAACACAGATACTTAAAGAAAAACACCATCCCAAACACTTGTGTAAAGCGAACATTTCACACAGTCAGTCAATCGGTGAGGAAAGTCGCGGAATTACAAAAATGATTACCAAATTTCAGTGTTTCAATCTCTAGCAGTGGTTCCCAAACCTTTTTAGCCCGAGAACAAATTTATTAGTGTGAGATCGGCATTGTTGTGCATCTGGGTCCACACACATCGTTTTAACCAATCAGCCTGTGATATCAATGTCCCAGAAACAGATGGGCATCGCACCGCACTCCGGGAATAGCAGTAGTTTTCTCGTGGCCACCAATCATTCGGCTTACGTCTCTTTGTATAGACCATCAAGAACCTCCAGAGCTCCAGAATTCATCATCAAATACCCAAGCTTAGAACTCAGCAAGCTCCAATGACCCCAGCGTCGAGGAACACAAAGCTCTACCTTTCTCTATGAAGGTCTGTGCAGCCCGGAATGCATTGGAAGCGTCAGTGATAGGCATGTGAACATGCTTGACCAATGGGAAGATGTTTAGCACGTCGTCCGGTCCAATGGGAGCCTTGCTTTGGTTGTCCAGGCAGTAGTCTCTGAGTCTCAACTGTCGCAGACATGAATGGTTCATTTAGACATAGCACAACCTTTTTTAGTGTTTTACAGATTATGTTATATTTCAATTATAATTGTGTTATAAAGACGGACATAATCTCATTGGTATCTGTAACATGGTTAATATAAGATGCAAAATAAAAGACAAATAGATAAAGAAAATAGACATATTTTCAGTATATTACTTTTATCTCGTTCATTTTACAGTGACACCCAAAATTGGCGTCTGGGATAAATAAAGTAGGGTCTTATTTTATATCAAGGATCTCAGCACTGAATGTTACCTGTACTCCTGTCTTGAGACAGAACTCTCTGAGCAGAGACAGCCTCTGCAGGCCGGTCTGCTCAACCACATGGCTCACACTGGTCCTGTGGAGGATGGAAGTTGGAGGTTAAAGCTAGAGAAGGCAATTTATTTCTGAAGCATTTTTTGTCATATTTGTTGAAATGTTTGGCCTTGGAGGGAGGCCTAAAGGGAGGGGTGGGATGTTTGGATACTTTCATCATGTAGCTTTCTCTGGCTGGTTTCTCCAAATGTCCTACCCTAGCTTTAATGTGCTAATAAAAACATGATATTTGCATTTACATTACATTGCTACTACTCATATATAGATATATTCTCCTGTATTTATTTTTGGTCGTTTTTCCTCTTAATTAATTAAATTAATTTGTATTCGTCTACCTCTCCTGTACTTTGTGCGTCTACCTCTCTTGGTTCTTTATGTACCGATAAAGAACCATCCTATGTTCCAATTCTTATTTCCAGAAACATTTGAACAACAGACAAACAGACGGAGACGGGCGGCGCCATACCCCAGTTGGGCTGTGATGTCATAGGTCTCCAGCGCGTCCTGACACACCAGGTTCCACAGCGCCGGCCCGGTCAGCGCCGTCCCGGTGAGGGCGGTCCACGCCGGGTTTTCCGACGCCCCAGCGCCACGGCCGCGGCGCTTGGACTTCTTCTTGGGCTCCTCCCCCGCGGGGGCGGGCGTGAATTGGGGAACCAATAGGCAGCAGAGGAAGTGACTGACGGCGGCGGACAAGCTCCACACCTCCACGCCCTGCAGAACCAGCAAGAGAACGTTCTCCATTTTTATACAGACACTCAAAGACATGTTTCAACCCCATAAATACAAACCACAAATCAAGTACCAATACAAAACAATTATTAACGCATTACAACGCATTAAATAATTTATAAGTATAAAGCAAGAAATATTTATCTGTTGTGAACTTTATTACATTTTACTGGCAACAATAAGGTCTAACTCTAATCATGTAATTTGGAACCTATAATGGTGAGAAAGATCAAAGTTAAAGTACAATACCTGGACGAAGCTGTTGAACACTCTTCTTGTAGACCGCACCACGATTTCCCCCAGGGCCACCCTCTAAACAGAGACAACGTGATGCAGGAGAGGCGCTTCAACATGCATCTTAAAGGGGAAACCAAACCCCACTGCTGTTTTAGATGAAAGCCATGACGTAACATAGTCATAGTGATATGGATTGATCCTGGTCAGAATTTCGACTAAAATCCACAAAGTTTTAAAAACGTAAGACAAGATATAAATATGGACTCTAATTGCCCTCTAGGGGTTGACACTTGATGGCAGTTGGCAGCTACCAGGCCCCATCAATCAATGCAATGTCCCCTCTGGGATCAATAAATTATTTCAAACACTGATCAAACATTCTGCCTTCAGCCAGCAATATAGCCACGCCCCTTAATGGAAAAAAAGGGATCTATCAGAACTCGGTGAGAAGGAATTTTATTACATTTGGATAATGATCGGGGACCAGCTCAAACTGAGTGATTGCTTTCCCTTCACAATAAGACAAACTCACCAGTATATGCCTCAGGCGCTCCTTGTGCTCTGATTGGCTGATGGCTTTGATCACATGGCCTAGGTAGCGGAGGTTGATGCCTCTGTGGTGCAGGGCCTGTTTGAGGGAAGCGCTGTCCATGGGCACCTCCACACCCTGCAGGCAGTAGTCCACCTGGGAGGAACACACACCTGGGTGAGCTGGCTCCCTGTTTACAACATCTGTCGTTTATCCGCTTTTGTCCAACACAACGCTGTCAGACTTGTCATGTCACCGTCTTCCACACATCAAGCCCCGCCCTCTCCGTGTTGACAGCGGTCAGACAATAACGACGTCATCGTAAAACATATGCGACCGTGACACACAGCCGTAGACACCACCTGCTGTATCCGAAGCAGCTGACGGAGGAGGCTGACGCACACCATCAGAGATGGAGAAGCTATACAAATGCTACGAACGCGGCGCGACAGAGTTTGACATCCACCACTGGACAGCTGAACACAGCACACGGAGGAACGGATGTGCTTACAAAGTCAGGAATCTGTTGCTTGATAATGAACGCTGCGGCTTCTCTCAGCAGTCTCTCCTGGAGCTTGGTGGCCGCGCTGTCAGAGCTGGGGAAGGACACGCCTGGAGGGAGATGGACAGAGAAGCCATTGGGTTACTATGTTACTATGAACGCTAGCTTGGTAGTTTCCAAACACTAGATGAAATCACTTCTAGGTTTGGTCTGTGTGTGTGTGTATGTGCGTGTGTGTACCTGGAGAGAACACATTTGGGTTGAAGCGCATTTCAAAGATGATGTTGCTGATGGAGCCGACTTCTTCACAAGCCGCCCTCACTGCTTTCGTAGCGCGAGGGTCGCCTGCATGTTCGCAACAGACGCTTATCGTTAACACTTCATCACATAAAAAAAGACCTTAAATGAGGTGAGGGATTATTAACCTTTGCCCCGTGACACACAACCAGGTCATCACCTGGTTTTGCACACTCTTCAAAACCCCCGTCCTCCTCCATCAGCTCTCTCACCCGCTGGTTGAACTGAGAGTGTCTGAGAAGTGGACAGAAGACTCGGTTATTGTTTTGTTAAAGGGGAGCGGGGGGCGAGGGGAACAACCCTCGGCTTGTTTCTAACATAAGGGATGACAGCTTCAGCAGCCTCTTACATGTTTTGAACACCTATTTAGCAGTACTCTCTTACATCAGAATAGCGTTAGCGTGACGGTTCCCCTTGAAGGACCAGACCCGCTCCACTGAAGGAGCAGAATGTGTCTGAGGATCTTACTTGTGTTGGACGAAGGCGTGCCACAGCTCTCTTCTCAGCCGACACAGCCCGTGAGGATACCTCCTGGGCAGCCCCGTGTCTGAATGGTAGCTCTCCGGCCACCTGTCTCCTCCTTCATCTACACACTTCGGCCTCTCCTCCTCCTCCTCCACCTTCTCCTCCGCCTTCTCCTCCGCCTTCTCCTCCACCCTCTCCCCCACCTTCTCCTCCACATCACCCCCGGCGGTGGCGGTCAGGGCCCCGATGGCCCGCTCCGCCGCATCCACCTCGGGGCAGAAGTTGGCGTCGGCCGGGAGAGTCCGGACCAGGTCCAGCAGGTATAAGCGGCCGTCGCCTCCCATCAGGCCCTGGGCATCCACCGAGGTGAAGAGGGAAACCGGGTGGCCCGTGGGCCCCACCACAGCGTGCCTCTGCAGGGAGAGGGCCTTGGCAGACTGGGCCAGCAGCACCAGGAGTTGCCTGCGTGTGGGCGACTCCTGGGGGCCCGCGTTCAGCCCGTACATCAGACCCCTGACCACAGATCCGGAAGAGTAGAGAGGATAGAGAGAATAACAATGTTATCAACAGTCAAACCAGAGGAACTGTGGGCATCAAAATGTGTCTTCATAATCAGAACCACAAAGAGTTGAATTGCCAAGTAAGCTTCCAGTGAGGAACAGAGAAGGCTCTAGTCAAGTCAAGATTATCTGTGAAGCCCTTAATCAGTTACAGTCCAGGAATGTGGGCTTCACGGCCCACATTTTACGGATTCCAATTCTGTGAATTCACCTTGAGGAGGGAGGGGACGGAGACTCCTGGTCCAACTCCGGCTCCGGGGCATCCGATCCGGGGGCTAGGCCCTGGGCGGACAGACGCACCCCCCGGTAGTCCACGGTGGCGGTGGGCAGTGTGTGGAGGGCCTGCAGCTCCCCCTGCAGGTCACTGTACACCTGGACCCCCTTCAGCTCCAGCCTCTGGGCTGCCCTGGACGTAGGAGGAGGCGGGGTTAAGAAGGAGTCAGATATTACAACCTGATTGATCTTCTCTCAGAGCTCATTCGGGGTCACACCTATAAAGGGCTGTGAGCGGGACCAAAGAAACAAGCATTTAAGATAAGAGGAGATAAGATAGTAGTTTATTCATCCAAGACGGGTCATTTGGGCGTCACCTCAAAAAGTACAGGCCAGTAATAGCAACAACAAAAAGAGTGAAACCGAAAATGAAAATAGTAAACACAAAAAGGAAATAAGATTATTGTAAAAAATAAATACAACATGATATTGTAAATACTATACTGTATACTGTCAGAGTGTGCAATTATGTGGGTACAGTATTTACAGTATGGCAAACAGGACCTACATATGGGAGCCTCTGAAACACTTAACTGCTTGGCGAGGCTTCGAGACGCTTAACGAGACAAACAGCTGGAACCCCCCCATGTTGCACAGATGACGCTGATCATGAGCAGTGGCAATGTGTTTTAGAACCCCCCAGATTCATCCAGTAGCAGTGGGTGTCGTACCTCCGGCCCCGCTCTCCCCCCAGCGCCGCGCTGGACGACCCCTGGCTCATGAAGACCCCTCCCCAGAGGAAGCCCGGGTCCTCCCCGCGCCCGCTGACCGTCTCCAAGAACCCGTCCACCAGCGTCTCTGCGCCCTGGGCCGCCGCCAGCACGAACGCACTGTTCACCTGGCAACGGGAGGCAGAACACAACGGTGGACACTTTAGACATTTCTAACGGTCATCATACCACAGCACTGCTCTTCTGCATCCTGATCGTCGATAACGTTCCTCTGCATTTTACCAGTTCTCAATCAATGCGTGACAAATCCAACATCATCAACAAAGGTCAAATACAACTATCCACCAGGTGTTTCCTTGACAACACAAACATAATATGCTAAAAGCACCACAGAATAATATTTTAATTTGAGTTGATTCAGTCAATAAAAAAACAACAACGTTACTTCATATCTAATCATTGTTGGTAACTGTAAGCAGAATAAACCTCCTCGTATCGGCTGCATCTCCGCCCCCCATAAATTAAAATGCTTATACAATTAATAGTGCCTCAACTGCCTGTAATGTTAAAAAAAAAAATTAACCTTAACCCTAATACTCATATAGTGTAGAGATATGTTTTCTGTATTTAGGGTTTGCCATTTTTGCTAATTTTAATTTAATAAAAAATAAACTACTAGTGTCATCTCTGCACCCGCATTTCCTGTCTGTGATGAGTACCATCTGATCTCTTTTCATATTAGAAGAAAACAACATAGAGAGACGACCAGTCTGGCTGGTTCTTGCTGGCTGGTTGTGTCTGGTTGTGTCTTGCTCTGTCTGGTTGTGGCTGGTTGTGTCTGGTTCTTTCTGGTTGTGTCTGGTTGTGTCTAGTTGTGTTTGGTTGTGTCTGACTCTGTCTGGTTGTGCGTGTGTTACTGCAGAGCTCTAGGGGGCTCACCTGGAGCAGAGTCCTGTCCCTCCACAGCCTCTCCTCCAGGCTTCCTTGGGGAAGGTCTCTGGCTGCTTGCAACTCTTCATTCCAGTCTGGAGCCTGACAACGGAAGACATACACAATGTATTTTTGGCGAGTCATTAATGGTTGAATTTCAGGCATACTCAACCATGCAGCAATAGTGTAAATAAAAATAAAAACCTGAATAAAAGATAAAAACTATACAGTTAACCAAGAAAATTAATAAGATAAGAGAATAAAATCGGAATAGTGCAAAAACACTCAGACACATAACACACATAAACACGGTGAGTATCAGTGGAGGAGAGTGCTAGCTCCCTGGGGTACCTGTGCTGCGGCCTGTTCGTCTAGACCCAGCCTGCTGAAGGTGTTCCTCTGTGTCCGTGAGATAGACGAGGGGCCCAGCCAGCACATGGTATGGTAGGGGGTGGGCAGCACCTCTGCTGGGGGCAGCTGAGATCTACAGGGGTGAAGAAAATGGAGGCACGGATCAGCGTCTCAGCACTGACCACAAGCTTCTCCAGCTGGTCAACACAGCATTCTTCTCTGGGATTAACAATGGTCATTCTCCTTTGAGGTTAGTATCTGCACCGTCGGCACCTTATTGGTAATGCTTGTATTTGTGTCAAGATCCCTCTTGGAACCAGGGTCTCAAAAAGTCAGAATGAACCCTCAAGAACATTGAGCTAGACTTACACCTCATCCCATAATATGCATTTGTCCTGTTGCTGGAATGCTTATTACATTGCCAGAATAGTTTATGGCTGAAAAGATCCCTCGACGCATAAATAGAAATCTTGTGTTGTGGAACCATGGGCCTTATTCACCTAGAGGCCAGTTCCCCCCCACCTAGCTAGCGTTTAGAACCAAGATGGAACCAAGATGGCTGCCAGGTGAATATAAGGCCCATTGAATAACACAGCAGTGCTCTGTGTTGATCTTGCGTAACGGTTACCTGTTCTTCATGGTGGAGAGAGCTTGTTTGAACGCAGGGCTAAGGTGACAGAGCAGGTCAGTGAAACAGTGGCAGAGCGGAGAAGCCTGAACGGGACGGGGATCAAACATTTCTTCTGTGGACCTGAAACAATGGGAGGAACACAAGGTGACACCGATTTTTAGTGATGGTCAATGATTAGCTCAGCACAGCTAATGTATTGCTATTGCCATACGACTTTTACTTAGAATATGGTTATATTGTTCGCACTACCACTAAAAACAAAACAAAAAAATACTGACTAACCTTAGATAACCTGGATCTGGCTAAAATTGGATTCAGGATTTTGTATATAATTGGATTTAGTTTATTTTTTCAGTTGTATTATTACCCTGTAATATACTTATTGCGTTGTAGCATATTTATCTTTATATATATATTCTTTTTTATCTTTCTAGAATATTACACCCTGTGCATCTGACTATACAAGAGTTGAACTTGAACTTGTATTTCAGATTCCCTAAACGACTGCACTCTCCAGTAGTTTTTAGTTTTTAAACTACGTCTTAACTAACTTTTTTTGTCCCCATTCCAATTTTGATCGTATGCCTTGATTGTTCTCCGCCAAGTCGCTCTGGATACAAAAGTGTCTGCTAAATGACTAAGTGTAAATATGGTATGGAAAACATTCCCTATCGTAGTAAACGCTATAACTAAAATGTGCAAAATGCACGTTTGGTACCTATTGACAAAGAATCCTTTTGGACACGACGTGACGTCATATCGGCTTCCTTCTAGGGTCACCACGGTAACATACAGGAAGTCTCCCTGCAGCTTCCTGTGGCCTGGCGGTGGATTCCAACAACTGAGGGACAAGTCCCTCAGATAGATGGATGGCTGAGGAGAGGAGAATGAAACCAACAGTTTAGGATTCTGCTTTTATGCTTAACGTACTTGAGTCAGCACAGCAGCTGCATGGGCTTTGTGTATCATGATTGATTTATTTGAACTCATTACTAATCTACTATTAGCGATAACAACCTAATCTTACTTAACCTTTGTTTCGCTCGCCTATGCTACCATTATATGTCTGTCGATTGTGGAACCTGTCGCCCTCCTCACTGCCCTGGAAGGAGGGATCACTGTTCTGTGTTCCTTCTCAAAGTTGTTCCCTCTGCGTCTGGGGAGGTTCTCCTTCACCCTTCAGAGGGCTTAGGGTCAGGGTGAGGTGTCCTATAATGTGGGGCCTGTGAGGCCCTTCTGGGCTGGAACTGATTAATGGCCCCACAAACACAATGTACTGGAATGGACTGGTACCGCTGGTACACAAGCACAATGGACCTGGATGGACTGGTACCACTGGTAGACAAACACAATGGACCTGGATGGACTGGTACCTCTGTCTGGGAGCTGTGCGGCAAGAGGGCCATGAGGGGCCTCTCCAGCGAGCCGGGGAGCAGGTATTCGGGGGGTGTTCCATCATGGCCTCCAGCCTCTGGTTTGGGAATGCTTAAGGAGCGCTTCAGGCTCCTCCCGTTGGGAGAGCCACCGTCTTTGGCTGAACAAGGAAAACAAAAAGAGCAACAATTCTGGTTTATTATTTTTGTATTTTAAATCCTGGCCTGTTGGGACAATGCTGCTGCCGCTGCTGTCACAGGCGTGTAATCAGCGTGTGAACGCTGATGTGTGTTTAGTGTGTGTTTGATGTGTGTGGATCACCTGGGGTGTGTGTAAGCGTCTCCAGTACGCTGGGGGAGCGTCCTTCTTTCAGCGCGTCTTGGGGTCCAGATGTTCTGAGCAGCTCCAGCACACGACCCAGATGGTCCCTGGCTGAGATGGGAGAGTAGGGCTCTGGGAACAACAACAGGTTACAAATCATTAACTTCCAGGTATAACAGACTTTATTACAAGACGCTTATAACTAGAAAGTCAACATAGGTTATTCTCAGAGCCGGAGGGGCATAACAACAGTTGCGGTTTAGCAGGTGAATGGAACAGATGGTGAGGTGATTGATGTAACTCAGATACACTGCTGCCAACATCAACACTTGGTTCATGTTCAAACGATTCTCAACAAATAAAGCAACCGTAACTGGGATGAATAAAGTTGAGTTGGAAGCTGGAGGTCAGGCCTAATTACACCTTGTGGACTCATCGCCCAGGAGTCTTCTCTCAGCCATAAAACCACACTCTCATTTTCCATGTTCAAACACCATAGAATTGGCACAATCACATATACAGTATACATCTTTATTTTCTTACTTCAAGCGCCATTGGAGATTGTGCTACATAAGACCAGATTTAACCAAATTACTTGTCTGGGATTATTGAAGCACTATATTATCTTATTCTTGAAACATTATTGGAATAACACCCAAAGAGACATGGATCTAATCTTCTGATAACAATAAATATAAAACAAACCAAGTCGCCAGGCATGAATGTACTATTCATACATAAGTACATTTAAATAGTTTCAGAGCACTTCTCACATATTCTACCCGCTGAAATCTGCGGCTTGGCACTCAGATGTAACATGCAACACTTTGCTAGCTAGCGGCTAGAACCTGTTGACCCTCCACAAGGTGAGGCTGCTATTTTACACTGGGAGCGACCAAACAGCCCATGGGAAAAGAGGCGACAGTTGATTCAAATAAGCTGGGAATTATTAGCGCCGGCTCCCTTGGCTGTCAATCACACTAGATACACGATGAGGCTGTTTATACAATACATTCTATTTAAACATAACAGAAGACTAGTACACCAGTGTCGACTATAAAAAACACTCTGCTAATCTCAAGACAAGTATGAGTATGAACTGATAATGGTGAACTGGTTATGTGTTTATTCCAAGCCTCCAAATAAGGAAATGGACCCATGCATTCCTCACAGCGCTGCAACCACAACATTTTGCTGTGCACCACAGAAACAGCTTTGGCACGCTCGTCCCAAGTTAGGGGGTAATGTGCTCCAACTCTTCAGTAGCACATTGTAGTAACAGTCTAACAAACGCCCACCGTTATCTTGCTCAAGGGACGACGGCCCTACAGGATAGGCTATGGATGTGCTATGATGCTCTGTTGCTATATAGTGAAAATGTTGAACGTGGATAATAATTTACTATGAGTATTTTATCTATGTTTAACTATAAGTCATGAACAAATTTCAGAGCTTTGTCACAGAGGCAATCAAATACAAATATAAACGTTAAAAGATCTTGCCTGTTTGCCTATTGCCTTACCTGTATATCTATCTGGAGAAGGATCTTTGTGTACCATTGCCAACCATGAAGGCAGTGTTGATAAGACCAAACTGAACCAACAATACTGATTACCTGTTGTATTGAAAGGACCAGGCAAGCTTCTCTGATCCAATCACGGTATCGTTTGAGCGTGGGCCTTAAGGGACAGAGATACTGAGTGAGAGAATAAAGGGAGACAAGAAAACGCAAGCTACCTTCAACCAGGCGGAGGACGGATCCTGGCCTGAGGCCCTTCAGGCTCTGCAGATCCACCAGAGGGTCCAGAGCAGTACCGGCGAGAGCCAGTGAGAGGCTGGAGCGTGGACACACCTCCTCCCGAGCCAGGAGGGCCATGACGGTGTCTTGAACCAGCCAGAAACCATGGACCTGAGGCCCCAGCAACAGCAACACATGAACACAAGGGAGACGCGAGGAGGTCAGGTGACTGTACAACGCGGGCGTAACGCGGTTATTATGGAGGTACGCCTAGCGCCCCGAGCAATCCTAAGGTATCCCTCGATCGGCAGATAGCTTTACTTGCCAGGTATCAGCGTTGAGTTGTGTGTGTTGAGTTCTTTACCTGCATCTCAAATAGCTCCACGCCTGCCCCCTGGACCTTCAGAGCAAAGGATGACTCATCTGCGTTCATTACAATGGCCTCTGGTAAACCACTTGGTGGGGATACATCTGTGGACAGATCAAAGATTACAGGCATTTCGTCTCTTATTAGGGAATGTCTTCAAGCCTTATTGAATGACATCTGACAAATGCAGGAGAGGTTATTACAGATCCGTTCATAGCAACCAAGACACCGTCAGTTGTGGGAAACAATCTGGCATAATGAGGGCGTCACATCATGTGCAATCAAATCATCATGACTAAGGTTTGATTTACTTTGTGTGTGTGTGTGTGTGTGTGTGTGTGTGTGTGTGTGTGTGTGTGTGTGTGTGTG
>OMKX01056121.1:0-17843 GCA_900302425.1 Brosme brosme
CGGCGCGGCGCTCCCGCTCCTGCCGGCGGAGCTGGATCTCCTGCAGCTGCTGCTCCTGCCGCTGCTCCTCCTGGCTGCGCAGCGGTCCCAGGACCAGCGCCGGCTCGCTCTCGATGGACGACCTTGTGGGGGAGGGGGAGGGGGAGAGGAGACGCGTTAGCGACCTTCATTAAGACACGAGAGGCTCGATCGTGTCCCATGACCCTTTCTCAATGGAGGCCCTGTGTACGGACATTGTGTCACAGCAGAAACACACCGGGAGAAATGCAGAACTATGACTATGAGTAATGTTAAGTAAAAATATACGGAATAAGGAGAATATTGAATAAAAGGGCGGGGAATTACGAAAACCTCCCTCTCTCTCTCTTGAATTTGAACATGTGGTGAGGCGATTGTCGGAGGCGAGCCTGTACTTGATAGTGACGGTGACGTCCAGGAGTTTGTCCGTGGTGATGAGGCCCGTCATGTGATGGCGGACGGCGGTCAAGGTGAGGATGCTGGGGGCGGACCTGAGGGGACACACAGAGGGAGAAGGAGCCAATCGTTGGCCGGTCGGTCAGGTTGTGTGCTGGACAAGAAGAGCATTCCCCAAACGACTACAGTGTATGTGCAGGTAGTTTACACTTACGTGTCGTAGGTGTAGTAATCCTGTTCAAACTGGTGGCAGGAGCGGGGAGTGACTTTGTATACGCCTAGACCAAAAATGATGGTGATTAGCCATTGCAAACCGTTTCATAATCTGCCCTGCCCTATGACTTGATTACATCACACATGGTAGGGTGTGATGTCACCCAGTGTCCCCCGAAGTGTACGTTGGATGGCAGACATCTAATCCCAGACGGCTAATCCCACTCACATCTGGTGGTAAAACAGGGGACCTTTAACATTGCTTTTATCCTTGAAAATATACCCCTAGGGAGCAATATATAGTGTGCAAACACTACTTGGACCCCTTAAAGACATGCAGCAATGATGACGTATGTGTGAGTGCTTCTCTCATTTGATACACATTTATAATCTTTATCTTTTTCCTATTCGGACGTGGACCAAGGAGACTGGACCCCACCAGGCTTGGAGAGACAGAACCGGTTGACCCCCTTGGAGAGGTTGTACACGCCCACGTTCTCCGGTTTACTGCCGTCCTGGAAGAACTCCTGCGGGGGAAAGTACACTGGGTTCAACCTCCATACAGCGCAGGGGATGGGCCTCTGCGCCGTCAACGGGGATTTCCGCAGAGAGAGGCACTGGCACCACGAAAAAGATAATGAAACCTAACCCAAATGTACCAGCGTGATGGCGTGGGAGAGAGAGCAGCGCAGGATGTAGCCGATCTGCCGGAACTCCACCCCCGCCACGTCAGAGTCCAGGACCTCCACCTCCACGGACTTGTGTTTCCAGCACCACTCCTCGTGGGAGATGCTCGCTGTGGTCGAGAGAGAGATGGAGAGGAGGAGTCGTGGGGTTAGAATGACCTCTTCTCCTTCGAATGGAGAACTCAATAGCCGTTAATTGGCAAGTTCTGCATACCAAACCAAATAGGATTAAGATACGATGTGCTGTATTAATCCCATACAGAGAATTAGGGAATTGGTATCACAGTTATAATTAAATGCGAGTAAAATGGAAAAGTTACCGTAAAAACAATTGGTATGAAAGAAACAAATGAAAACAAATCAACAACATATTTATGTGTTGATCAATGCAATGCCTGTCTTTTTACCTTCATAATGTTACATTCTAGCATTCTATCTAATGTAATATTCTAGCAACTTTTATAGTCATAACTATTTGTTTGGAGGAATTTTTTTTGAAATACATTTCCCCGTAGCTTTCGCGAAGGTGCAATTATGTCTTGAAGACCATCCCCACGGTCAGCAACATCCGAAATTGATGTCCTTATTTAATAAAAAAGAACATATCAAACTTATAATAAGTTTAGATGCTCTGAGCTGGGCTTTGCATTCGCTTGGTGTGTGGAAAATCCCTAAAGCGTCAGCTGCAATATATCACAGGTTTTAAACTAAGCTTGTGTCTGACAAAAGCAATTCTTTATTTAAACACACACACACACGTTACACCAGACTATATCATCTCCCTATTGGTCTGCCTCGTGCTGCATCAGCTCTCGGGTACGTCAGGGGACACAAAGGGATGCTTAAATGAGGAGAGCTGGATCTTTTGTACACAGGGGACAGAGTAACGTGATCTGATCTAGGAACAGACACAAAAGGTCTTGGTGTGGTTTGAACCTTTGCCACTGCCAGTGAACTACACAAGCGTGCGATGCAACCATGGCATGTCTAAAGAGAAATAAAGGAGACACAACATCAATAGGAGCAGATGCTTTAATAATGTGTTTGCACCTTAAAGGACCACGTCTGTTTTAAAGCATAAAAATAACAATACTTGGAACTGTAGCAACTACAGTTAGAGCTACAGTGACTCTGCATCTAAAAAAACTAACAAAACACAGTTAAGAAATCTACTCTGCTTTGTTACTTTCATGTCATTCCTCGACAGATGTTTTGCATTAGGAATGTTCACATTTGCGTTTTGCCTTATTTACTTTCAACTGCTTCCTTCCATTGATGGATGTTTTCTACTAAACCAGCGTTTCACCAGAGATGGTGCTGGTTATCTCAAGTGTATGGGTGCTTTTTAAAGGATATAGTTTGTTACTCATGTGAAAGAACCACTTCCACCTCCACTCCAATTAGCGTGTTATTAAACAATTCTTCCCAGTAAAGACGGAACCCTGAACCAACCTTTGTATTTGCCGGGCAGGACGCTGTCGAAGGAGAAGCTGAGGATGTCCCCGCTCGCGGACAGCGCCACTGTCCGTCTGTCCCCCTGGCGACTCACGGGCTGCAGGGTCACCGACATGTCGTCACAGGAGGCTGGAGGACAAGACAAGGTCACACACTCTCAAAAGGTTCAATAGGAAATAACCCTGAAAGGATGATGTTGACATTTTTCAAGCTAGTCATAAATAGGACTAAGGAAATAATTTGTGTCTGGAATATTTCCCTCAGCCCCATCTGTTAAATTCTTGCTTTCTTACTTTATAAATGGCATGGTATCGAATTATAAAGGTAGTAATAATTGAGCAATTTAACATTTCACAAGGAAATTTGTTTAAAAATCTGTTGTTGTGCCTTGCGTGATCATTAACCCGAGCCCGGTCCACAGCTGCATCTTACCGAGGCAATGGACTTTGCCCGAGACGGACGCCATGAACTGAGTGAAGAGCAGGTCAGTGATTGGCTGATCCACCAGGGAGACCTCCAGGAGCTGGGGCTGTAGGGCCATGCCCACCTTCACCTCTGCTTCGGGGATTGACACCTGGACAAGTACAGTCACAACAATGTACATTGTAACAGACTGCTGAATTCACAATGTTTGGGAGAATTACTCTTAATATTAGAAAAAACACGTTGATTTTAAACAAATGGATGCTGTGATAGTTTGGAGAATAAGCAAATTATGTGTGCAAAATGTGACATTTTATTGATATTTATTAGTTTTTTACTCTTGCATTAGATTGCCCTTTAGTGCCTTTCTATAAAGTGTCTATTAATGCACCATATAAATAATTAAATAAATAAAGCATAAATCATCTCAAATAATGTAGAGTAAAATGCTGATAAAAAGGTAATTAAACCCCAAAATCACTTTTTTCTGTTGAAAACCGGGTCTCAAAGTGTTATTGTTGTTATGTTGTTGTGAAATGTAAGTGAATATTGCTGTGATATTTTTTCCATTGAAACCAACTTGTCCGTTGTTTTTTTTAAAACCTTAACAACTTTCTTCTTCCTCAGATCACATTTTTTGAATCTCCAGGGCAGGATTTTCTCCTTCTTAAATGGACCAGCTAACGGGAGGCTTACGTGGACGCTGTGGTCTCCGGGTTTGGCCTGGAAGCAGAAGCCGCCCTGGGGGTCCGAGTCGGTGGTCTTGCTGAAGCTCTGGTCCTGGCCACGGGGCGTCAGGGTCACCTTGTAGCGGCTCTGCTGCTTCATGCCTTCAGGGAGACGGCTGACGGAGATCCGGCCACACACGCTGAACCTGCGTCGCATGAGCACAGTCACGTCAAGGTGATGGATAACGACGCCCGCATTAAAACAGGAGCGGGAGGATTTAGTGCGGAGAGTCTGCTTGTTTACAAGGTGGGTCTACAAGTTGTAATTGGAGTACATTGATTTTAATGATCAATTTAGCCTTCCCTGTGGGCCTACACTAAACCCTTCAGCCAAACAAGAACAGAGTTGCCGCGGCCTATGTATACACACACACTCGTTATTCATATTGAGCTAACTGACACGCTACATTTCGGTTTAGACTAAGAGATCATTTATAATTTAGATATAGTTATACATTTTCAAAAAAATGTATTCTTAAACTCTATATCCCTTTGAGTGAGGGAGATTGGACAAACTGAAATCAATGTATTGATGCAACTGCACAAGAATTTTATATGTGCCAGCTATTTTTTTTTATAAACCAGAAGATTGGTAAACAAGTGGAGTTAGATATAATGGAGCACCTCTCAGCCCAAGCAAAACCTTTACCTGAACACAAAAATCAATCCATCAAAATAAGCTGACACAACCCCCAAACAGCGGACGGGCAGGCCAGACTCACCCGGCGGTGATGATGTCCGGGAGCTGGGGTGTGTTGGGGGCGATCTTCACTGAGATGGGCTCGAAGAACATGAGTTCCTTCTGGGTGCGGATGGTGTAGGTTCCCGCTGTCATGTTCTCCAAGCGGAAGGAACCATCCTCTCTTGTCGTAACTGTCCATGGAACCAGAGATAAAGCGAGAGAGAGATTTCATAGACGTTTCATAGATGTTTCATGTCATACCGCTGATGTGTCATTTGACAAAAAAGGAAAGTTAGAATGAGACATTCCCACTAATTTCCCTGGTTTGAAAAGGACAGAGGTATTGTTGCTTGCTACGGGGGCGCGGTACCTTTGATCTGGTTATTCAGGTAGACGGTGGCATCCGGCACCCCTTCCCCCTCCAGGCTGTTGAGCACCCGGCCGGTCACGGAGAACCCCATGACGCGGAAGATGGGCTGCAGAGAACCACACAAACCTCAATGTTGAATTCATTTGAAGATAAAATAGAACAGGGAAATAAACATGGAAAACAAAGAGCTCCTTTACCTCAAGCTTCAAACTGTTGTGCTCCACCTTGAAGTTCATTCTTGATGGCGCTACGTCAAACGTGATCCTTTCTCCCCGGTAAAAGGGAACCTAAAGTAGATGGAATAAGATGACGGCAATACAAAAGACAATGACATTGTACAGTGCATTAAGTTATATTTAAAAAGACCAGAGATTGACAGAAAGCATTTGTGCCCTTTGAAGATATATGAAAATATATAATTAAACAGTTAGCTAATTAGCCATTTGTAAATTGCTGCAATAACAGGGTTGTTCGTTGTGACTTTACTATATACTTACTCTAACTAGAGGTTCTAATTCAGGTCATTTCTAAATAAAAGCTCACCACAGTGTACTCGCCGCTGGGCAGCGATGGGAAGACGAAGGTGCCGTCTTCCCTGGACAGAGAGCTGCACAGGTAGAGCAGGGAGCTGTCCCCAGACTCTGCTCCTTCTACTGGGGCTGTGTTGCAGCCAGCCACCGCCTGGACGCGCAGGTGAGGTCGCAGACAAGGACACGCAGAACACACATAGGACACAGTTATTAATAGAGTTACTTAATGTATGTGGGTTATCAGTGTCATGGGCATTTTTTTTAATTTTATCACGGAGACCTGAGCATGGCTATGCTTCAAATTGGAAAAAAAGTTTAGTAGGGACAACTCAAAAAGTACCAAAAGAAGTAAAGAAAAATTATTGACCGGTGTGTTTTTAAATAAATGCAATAATTAACAATGGGATAGATAGGAATACAACTGATACATGGTCAAGCCAGGCGTCATGAAATGCCAACTGTCTTTGAAAATACAGTCAGATGTATTTTTTGTGGCTAGTACACTGATGGATGCCAAGATGGAAATGTAGTGTCCGTCGTTCACCTCTTTCTTGACGGTGGCCGAATAGAGGAGGAAGGTGACCTCTTTCATCGGCTCCCCGTCGCTCCGCACCTCCCCGGAAATGTCGTAGCCCCCCACGACCAGGGGCTGGGCGGCCGGGGCGTTGGCGTTGGACACGTGCACCGACGTGACACTCTGTGGGTTAACCACAGGGGGAATGGATTCAATTACATACACACCCCCCTCTCCCCAGCTTGAAGTCATGGTTTGGACATCTGAATAAAACTCATATCAGCAAGTACAAATCTGGATATCATACCTGATAAGCAGATTCTTGCATTATAATCTAGCATTCTAGCATATATTCTTGCATTATAAACTATCATGATGGTCTTCATTTCTGAACAGTTTATCCAGTACATGTTTCTCAAACAAAACATTGCCAAACCAAATCCAATGGCCTCCTAAAGACAGTTTGTCTCTTCAATAAATATTACCACTTTTATTTAGTTAACAAGCAAAACTACATACCAATAAAAATATAAGATTTGTCCTCAAGCTGTAAGCGGTATAGAGTGTTTTGTACCAACTTAAACAAACAACTGGCCTTTGTTTGTGTTTACCTTTCCCTCCCAGCTAGCCCTTCTGAATTCATCAAATCCTATCTCTGAGAAACCCACCTGCTCCAGTGTCCAGGAAGAATGAGAGGCTGTGATGTCATAACTTCCCGGCATCACTTTGAAGAAGGTGTACCTGTAAATACACCAATTTAAGTTTAAAGGAGACAGGCCATTGGAATGTCCACCAGATCATTTGAATGTGAAGACTGCCCAATGAAAAAATAAAGATGACTTGTGGACTTACTTTCCGCCAGGTTGTGTGAGGACAGACTGGAGCTTCTCCTCTGTGCCCGTTCTGCTCAGCTTCACTTCTACGTCTGCTGGGCCCAGTGGATGACCCTTACTGAGAACCTGAAACACCACCACAAAGGTCATTGGGAATAACCAGCAAGAAAATGAGAATTCAATTGATGCTTGAGGGGAGAGAACTACATTTTTCCAGAGAAAAATACAAACATAACAAATTGAACCATTATAAACATATATATATATAGACCAAAGAGATGGAGGTACTTACCGCTCCTGAGATGGAGAAGCCAGTGAAGACAAAGTTGATGTCTTGCTCCCTGGTGCAGATGTCATTGACTCCATCCACATGGAGGTCCACACGGGTCGGCTCTTAATAAGAAAATAAATGTTCAAGGAAACCATAAGTGATAATAAAGATGATGTACATCTCTCTTCTCGTGCAGTATACATAAATAAGAATCCCCAATTTCTGTATGTATCTCTGCATTTAACACATGTGGAAAGGCATGGTGGGGTACATCCTATGAGAGGACAAGGCTGGGCTAATTCAAGGTAAGAAGTACACATACACAAGGGTTTGGTTACATCCTCTGCCTTATCGAAGCTTATCACTGATCACTTAGGAAAATTAAGTATGACAGCCAAATTAAATTCGAGGAAGCATTCTGCAGTGGCTTGTTTTAGTGTGCGTTTGTACAGTAAAACAATGTCTACAGCCAAGTAAGTAAGCATCAAATTTGCCCTTTTTGCCACTTGGGAAGACATGTTAGTGAGCAGAAGATTAGTATTGTGGCTTATTTTATACCTATTGCATACCAAAGACATAGAATGACACCAGCTTTGTCCGATTTCCTTTTGATGATGATGTGAATCATGTGTTAATCTGTATATCTAAATTGTAAAAAGTCCCAGATGGATATCCTTACCAAAGCTCCAGCCAAGTGGAGGCTCAATCTTCAACACAAAGTCTCCCTGTAAAAAGAAAAAGACAACAGAGACAATTAGTGTTTACTATTAATTGTAATTATTGTTATTATTCATGAATACAAATTTGAGGTTGGGTCTATAATGTACATACCTTGTCATACAGAGGGATCATAAAGTAACCATTGATTGGAGCACAGTCCGTTTGATATTTCAGAGAACCTTGCTTAGTGTACAATTTAATCTGTAAAAAGAGAAAACAGATATATTTAAGGTTGATCAACAATGCCCAGATCAACAATGCTGGATCGGTTGTATGAACAAACGGGCAACATCTTTAAAGGGTAGTCAAAAAGGGGGTTGTCTAGTCTAGCTAATTTGTTTATGTAATTAACTAAGCGGTTAATCGTATTAACTTTGAAAGAATGGGGATTGGGACCCTTCTTTGCGCTTACAGTTGGCCAACAGCCCGATCAGCACTTGCAGGTTTAGGGGGTTAAAGTTGATTAGTATGTGTGAGGCACTCATTAATCCATAATATAAATTAGACAAAGTGAACATCAAGAGATAGTGAACATCAAACATAATAAAGGTCGCTTAATGCAGAGGGGATACTTAAAATGTATTTTGTATTACAGGTACACTTGTCAGCTTATCCAGCAGCCGATCAGCTGATCGATAGGCTAACAAACTAGCTAGGCCTTATTTCCTCTTACCTCGATTAACGAGTAATTGATTTCAACGTCGGATTTCACAAATCCCCCACATGCCACCACGATGTCATCCGACGACACGACCATGAACTGACAGCAGATGATACCTAGCAAAACCCCTATGAGGCCCATGTCTACTCGAACCGTAATTCCAATCATTTTGATGCAGACTTCTAGCCTCTCGACGAACCGGACAAGTGCACGCTGCCTCCGGTTCCGTGCACAGAGTAGCTAGCTGTGTCAGAAGCTAGGAGTCGGATAGCATCGACCCCTAGTGGATAGGAGGGTACATGGCTTCAAATTCAGCATCGAAGCGTACTTGGAAAACATTACCAAATTACTTTACCAAATTACAAATTACTTTCCAAATTACTTTCCCCCCAAAAAACACATCAAATATAATATTAGATCCCATTGCTGAAATGAAGTAACAGCACACCTTTATTTCTAAAGTTAACGGATTACACAGAAGTAACATTTTTTAAATGGAATATGGAAGCAAAACATTGTTTCTTGAGAACTTTCTTAGTTAATACCAAAAAAACATTAACAATGTAAACAAAACACTTATTATAGTAATACAAAAGTTACTTGTTAATATTGAGAAGTTGAAGATGTGGTTTCCATAACATATAAGTCCTTCCTGGAAGGAAAATGTAGAGAACACGCAGCACACAAAGTGATAGAAGGCAGCAGTCTTTTTTTCCCCATTTTTTTTTCATCTTTAGTCCAAAGATTCATGAGCTTGAGGCTCCCATCGTCTTTCGCTCTCAAATCATCCACCTTTCCCCCGCCAGAAAAAGATGACACTTACTCCAATGAAACCACCTATAAATGAAAGCAATGAATGTGCATACTCTGGTTGGGTTCAAGTTTCTCCATGTTGATCCCCCTAGTAAAAGGGTTGAAGGCCACAGCTCTTGCTCACACTAGACGTGTGTGGACGAGTGTGGGGGTGCGTGCGCCAGGAACATGGCGTCGGTGTAGTTGGTGGAGAAGCTGGTGTGGTAGCTGGGGCTGCCCCAGCTACTCCTGCTGCCCGCGCTGTCCCTGCTGGTCCGGGGCTGGGGCTGAGAGACTGGGGCCCGGACGGTTGACATCTTCTGGGCCTGACACAGCTTCTGGATCAGGAACCGCTTGTCTCGTCCCTCCTGGTCATCCCGAGATAGACAAAGGATTAATGGTCTCCTAAAATTATTTATTTAGCTATTGACCTTAAATTAAAAAGGTCAAAAAGTGATATATAAAAATAGAGATGATAGTTATTTTGTTATGTACCATGACTAGCTGCTCGCGGAGCTCGTTGATGACTTTTTTGTGAGCTCCAGCTAATGCAATGATGTAAAACATGGCCAAACTGAAAAAAAGGACAGATGACATTATAATGCAATACATGAAAAACGGCAAAAAAAATCTTGTTTTTCCCGGCAACACACACCATGTGACTACGAAGAGGGAGACGGCGAAGGCCTCCGAAGCGAGAGCGAAGAGGATGGACCGTAGGACCTTGTTGGGCTGCTCATCGACGGTCCTTGGCAGAACCTCCCAGGACACGGTGTAGTTGACAAACGGCCCACAGGCCTGGGAACATTTTATCCTGGAGAACACGGGAGAGTCAATACATTTTTTCAACACAGTGCAAGAAGTAGTGCACGATCATGCATGCGTGATGGGCTATGAAATAGAGGGAGAAAAGACAAAAGTCATGCATTGAAAAATGCACACCAAATTGTTCTGGGTTTGAAAGGTAGCTTCAGACACAATGGGTTTTGGGAACAATCCACGACCCATCATAAGAGACTTAATAGAGACAACTATGAACCCATCCAGAATTAAAGGCTTTGAAAACATTGATGGGGATACGGAGAGTACAACACTTACTGGCCTATGCCAACCATGACGGGCAGACAGGCTAAAGCCAGGCCGATTAGCAGCACGACCAGGAAGAAGAAGTTGGAGCTGGACGCTCGGAAGGGACGAGTGGCCGGACGGCAGTTGTTCACCAATGACACCTAGCGAGCAAGAGTGACCCAATACATGAGCCACAAGACGAGGTTGCCTTTGGAGATTTATTAAGGGGATCTAGTCTTAGAGATATCATACCTTACAAATGAGATTAGTATAAATGATCTAAAATGTAAAACATAATACACTTTTTTGTTGATATTGTTGTTATCGTGAGTTAACTTCAGTGCCTTAGTAACTACAGAAAGCGTCTGTGCTATGTCATAAGTTGCATCTATTTTACATCTATTGAATTATTTCTAATGGTCCATAAAGGAAAAGTAAATACATTAATAACAAAGTCATATCAAACTCCAACAGAGCCTTACCTTTTTGATGTAGAAGATGAAGAAGTACTTCATGGTGCAGATAGCAGGCAGCAGGGGGCAGTAGAAGGTGCCAATCCAGCATATTGTCTGGCCGTAGACGATCTCCAGCACATTCTGGGGGATGGCAAACTCCTGCTGGCCCCACCACTTCACAAGGCCGCATTGGCAGTAGTTCACTATCAGCCTTGAAAGGAAGGCAGTTACAAATGAATGTGTGCTATGAGGTGTCAACGCAGACACAAATTAAACATTGGCTTTTATGGATCTAGAAAGACTTGAAGAAAAAGAGATTTAGAAACGAATAACAATTCCGAACATAATCTGTTACACATACAAACTGTATGCGACCGAATGGAGTCATTGATGGTTCACTTTGAGGATTATACGTCTGTTTGGACTTTTATGTTGAACATTGAGAGTACTTACTTCCTGGGAAACTCCACGAAGATGGTGACTGCAGCAATGATGATGAAGTCAAACACAGTGAGTTTGTACATTTCTTGGCCCACACGTGTCTCCCAACACTGTGGAGGATAAAAAGATGTGCATTTTTGTGAATTGACCTACAACGTAGAATGGATTTGTGACCCTACCTCAATCTATAAACTGTTTGATTTCGAGTTTTCAGTGGACAGTTATCTTTGGATTAGGTATACTGAACTGACGAAAAATAATATATGTGAAAATGTTACAAAAGTATATATATTATGACCTACATGTATATTAAGAATAGAAAAAGTGCAACTGTGTATTGGTGGGTGCAAAACAAACCATTGTGGACATGCATCAAAGAGCTTATGCAAAACCAACCCACCAGCTGCATCTCAGCAATCTCCTCAACTTTAGGACGACAGTGTGTTTGCAGTCTACCAGAGAGAATCAATGAGTGGGTGAATATTAAATGAGAGGCTTGTAGGAGTTAATAGCATCTCAGCAATCTCCTCACCTTTAGGACGACAGTGTGTTTGCAGTCTACCAAAGAGAATCAATGAGTGGGTGAATATTAAATGAGAGGCTTGTAGGAGTTAATACTATGTCACGAGAGGCATGGATTGCTCTTTCGTGTACCGTTGTCAACGTGATGCAGGAGGAAGCACTTACTGAATACAGCAGGTGGTTGTAGCCACAAATGCATGGCCCATCTTTACACTGGGTAATTTGAGACCAGAGGGAGAAGAGAAGTACTCCAATACTGGTCAGACGCATGAACACACATCTTGGCAGAGGTGACAAAGACAAAAGAGGAAACAATTGTTATGAGTTGATGTTGTCCTTCATTACTGGCTCAGGGGAATTTCAGTTTGTAGTTGATGTGGTAGAGATAAGATATTCATATTGTCGTGGAAATATTAATCGGAACAATAATATACAATTATATACAAAGGACAATTGAAAAGGAATTTGTATACATTTTCCTTGGACCTAGAGATATCTCCCTTCCTCTCTCTAATTGAAAGGTGTTAAGATAGTTTGCTTTTTGCATTGCCACTGTAGCCACAAAGACTGATACTGAGGCCATGCCAATCGACTGACTTCTTTGTTGTGTAGATCCCTTTAACTGTCTTGCAGCCTTGCTTGCAGAATTGCAGACATGTCCACTCCACCCATAGTGTATTGCAATTTATTGCAATTGGTTTCTCCTGCCATGGCTGACTTCAGCCATGGCCAATCCTAAACTCTCCACGATGGTCACTCCCCCTCACCTTTGTTTCCTTTGTATTAACTACCCACGATGTGAAAGTTTCCTATAAGAATCATGTACACCCATTGTCTCATGGAATGTTTGTTTGGTAACTTTGCTGCCTGTTTCTTCCCATGATCATGCTCTAAAGTTAAATCAAATATTTTGCTGTCCGAGGTGTCCTAAAAAGAAGTTATTCTTCATCACATATCTATAACACTATTCAAGAGTTTTCTTTTGCTTTCAACCCCTCTTGCAGAGCAGTCGGCAACCATTTCCTCTGTAATGCGTGTGTGGCATTGGTTACACTTCCTGTAGAGCCACAAAGATGTTCCTGTAGACCTCCAAAGCTAAAACATGTGTCTTGTATGTGAATACGGAGTTTATACATGGAACTGCATTGATTATGGTCTCACAGTACAATGTGAGTCAATGTACCTCATCAGGGTGAAGCGGATTTCAAAGGCAGGGGAATAGTCTTCGAAGTTGATGATTAGGGAGAAGAGCAGGGGGGTGATGAAATTGGCCAAGGTGATTACGATTGAGGGCAAATACTCATAGATTAGGTCCACAAGGAAATTCTCCTGCAAGACAGACAAACAGAACAGTTGTAAAAGAAATCCTCCTCCTTCAATAAAACTTTAGAAATATGCTTTGGACATTGGCTATTATATTATTCAAGGTAATAAAGTAAATAATTCCTCAAAAAATGTGTGTACGAGCAACTCTCGATGTGTAAATGTACATTAGTAAATATATATACGATATGAACCATGTTACGCATGCATCGATAGCTATACTGTTCTATGATCAAGATTGCTCTAGTTGTACCTTGGTCATCTGAGCCTTCTGGGAGAAGATGGTGGCCCTGTAGATGCTGTAGAAGCACGCAGCCAGGACAGCGATGACAAAGATGTTTAGAACCAGCCGTATAGCGTAGATCCGACATTTCTCCTTGCGACTGCGGTCTGCAATCTTCTGCTTTATCCGCTCCTCCTCCAGATCCGTCTGAAATACAAAAAAGAAAAGAAAACATTAATTGAATACATTAACATTCAATTCTGAGCTCTATGAGGGAGAAATATGATGTTGCAACTAAATGAAAAAAAAAATGGATTTGATCCGAGAATCCCTTTATATCACTGAAACTTAGTTGAATCCAATTATTTTATTATTATCATACCCCACCATCAGCCTTAATATACACAGTTTTATGGGCCATCACATTTCCTTATATACTCATAGTATATATCCTATGCTTGAAATATTTTGTGTTCCACTTTTCTTGTTTCCGACTGCAACTAAAAGCTTCAAGATGCTTTACCATAAAAGCTAAAAGTTAAAATAGCCTCGTTAATCTCTTTCCCTTCATTTTTGACCATCATTTTGCTGGAGGCAAACCAACACAAACTCAGCCAGCAGTCTAAAAAAGGTGTTTGTTAAGGTTTCAAATCAAGTATGCTGGCCACTGTAGAAGTAACCTTATGTAAAATCCCCTTCTGGAAGCTTCATCCACTCACGTGAATGAGTTTTCCTGGGTAGAATATCGCTAACGAATCAGGCAATAAGGCGTAAGTCATCTAAATTTGAACATGTTACAAGCTACTCATCAGGTAAGTCATGGTACCCTACAACACGCCGGAAGCCAGGAAACTTTTCCCTCCTTCTCCCACATGCTTTAAGTCCCAAATCACCGTATCGCTGCGAATGCCCCTATATTGCCATAGTTACGGTAAAGGATGCGTCAATCAAAAAAAAGACAAAAATCATGCCCACACCACCGTTTGCGAATCATCACTGCTTCACTGTTTAGTTGACCGAGGCAAATGCAACACCACGGATGACGAGAAGTCATACTCGAGGGCAACATTCTTTACATGTTTACATAAAAATAATTTCTTGCTCCGTTAATTTTCGTTAATTGTCTGAATCTAATCTAAATCCATGGCATGATACATACAAAGTTTGCATACAGTTCAGATGAAAACCTATTAGACACGGATTTAGCCCTACTTTGAGAATGACAATACGGAGAGACCATCTTGAAATGTTGGTGTTTAATTTATTTAAATCAATAAAGCAAAACAACTTCAAATAAGATTCGTACTCCAGTAGACAGAACAGACTAGCAGGTAGCGGTGCTTATATAGAGGCGAACTCAATGCTTTAGAGAAACAGACAAAAGAGCCAGCCAATAGCCCTCTTTGTAGTGTTGTGCCCCGATATGAACTGTTCCCTTGGTTAACATCACTGACCTTCAACTCATACAGCAGGCTGCTCCTCTTCAGTTTGGCCGCGTTCTCGTTGGTGATGCAAAAATCCCAGCCGGCGAAGATCTTATTGCAGAAACTCTGAAAGCGGTCCTCATCTTGAACGAGGTTCCGCTTAAAACCGGTAGCAGATCTGGAGGAAGAGAATGGCGACATTGGCTGAGGCTGACACACAAATGACGAGTGTATAAAACACTTTTTGTTTTCCCATTACCTTTTAACAATCCATACGAGACTCAGGAACAGGTAGGCTACCGTCACCAAGAGGTAGGCCAGAGGCAGGTTGTAGGTGAACCGAGGGAAGCGAATGGCGTGCACCTTGTAGTAGCCGTAGAAAAGATAGGTCTGCTCCAAAAAGCCCTGCAGGTTACAACACAAGAGAGCAAAACACAGTGAATTCATGCGTCAAACTCCTCCATCCATTCATTTATGCCTACATGGTTTATGGTGCACATCAAAACGTAACAGGAGTACTAGTTGTGCGTTTACCCCGCCTGAAAGCAGATCCGTGATGTGCTCATGGAAGATGACGAGGCCTCGTCGTGCGCTGTTGGGATACACACTGCACGCGCTGCCTGTCAGCCAATCACATGACAACCCGAGGGCCAATCAGTCGTCTCCATGGTGTCCGTTGTCAATTAATCAGTGATTGTTGTAATTGAGCAATGAGTTACCATCTAGCAATTCTAGCTTGTGGAGAAGCTATGTTGCCGCACATATAAGATCAATGTAATTACAAGCAAATAACTTTGCTTGTAATTGTAAGAAAACATTTTTTTTATATTATTCATGATTCAGTTAATAGCTGAATTTATTTATTAAGCTTTAACCCAAATTAGTTAGCATTCCATTCGTTTTTTTGATCAATCGCATTATTGTCTAAGAGGCAAGTCTGAATGATAAAAAACAAGAGGGTCCTTCTGACCATCGGCCTGGTTGTAGGTGATGTTGCCTGCGGCGTTGGGGGCGACGATGATGGGCAGCATGACGAAACTGAACATCAACAGGAAGATGACCAAGTTGAGCAGCACCAGGAAGCGCAAGAAAGAGAAGTATGACAGAATCCCAGTGCCGAACATTCCTTTAGAACAGGAAGGAATGAGAAAGAGAGAGAAAGAGAGAGAGAGATTAAATTCTTCTGCAACAAGGAATAAGTATCCATTCCGTATTTGCCTTTAAATGGAATGCGTATAATCCCACCTAAAAAACAAGCTTTCCATATTTTCAATGATGTTATTGAAGATGAGTAAAGCTTACTTTATGTGGGATTATTATTACGATTGGACAGAGAACCATAGCTATTCAACTATGGTTCTCTGTCCAATCGATACATTGCAGAAATCAACTTCACACGGAGAAGCTCCTTTATTAAACTCCCACCTCCCACCACCCCCTGTCTCACCCTCTATGAGGTGGATGTCTCCTCGCCACAGCACCAGAGAGCCCAGCCGTTCCTGGAAGTCCTGCCTCAGCCTCTTGAGGGACCTGTGAAGGCTCCTTCTCTGCTGTCTCCAGCTGCTCAGTTCTCGATCCTGCTCCAGGCGCTGCTCTCTATCAGGTCAAATGGTTCCACATACACAAGCGCACCCACACACAAACCCACACACACACACAGATACACCCATACACACACAGGTGAGAATTGAAAAATGTTCACCTTGCAAGTTGACTATCAGTTGATTTACTGCTTAACTTGATCAGTCGAATTTGTACTGAATTGCATTTGCAGTAAGACAAATAGTGTGTATTTTATACAGTATTTCAATACTGCATTAAAACCAAGGAATTCAAGGCAGAATTTAAATTAAAACACTTGGAATCCACTCTGCCACTCATTTTCTATGGCACCTCTTCACCACTGCTAGTTTAGTGGCGGTTCAATTGTTTTAACGTGTCATAGTTTAGAGGTAGGCCTAGCAATAATTTATTTAAGGATGCAATGATATAATTATAACATTATGCTTTCCAATGTCCAATAACTTTCAAGGCCAATGTCAAAGGCAAAATCGTCCTACTTGTCTCTGCGTTTCTCAGACATGGTCCTGGGCAGTTCTCTGACCGGTCTCTGTAAGGTCTGGTTCTTCTGCTTCTCCTCATGACGAGGATGTGTGTTGAAGCCCCATTTCCCACTGCCAGAGGAACCGATGCGGTTTCTGGAGCTGTTTCTTTGCTTGGAGCCACCATTTGAAGGCTTCCTGCGGTACAGCAGAGACTGGTAGCTGGGGAGCTGGTCCAGAAGTGGGTTACTGGTGGTTGGTCCAGTGTGATCAGTGTAGAACACTAAACATAAAATGGAAAAAAATTATAATCCTTTCAAACATGGAAATTGATTAATTTCACAATTCCTTGCTATTACAAAATACATCAAGGATAATCACAGACCCTTACGAAACGAGCAGTTATTGCCATCTGGAAAGATATTGCTAATTAGTCAAACAGAAAAGGAAGACACTCCCCAAGTACGCAATGTGTACATGTTACTCATATATTCATAAAATGCAGGTAATGTATTGAAAATCGTGATGGTTTGTATCCTTATAATAGCATGACATTGGCCAGTCTCGTCCTGTCTGGTCAATCATTCCCATCCCATATACATAAACTTGCCTTGCATTTTCCTACATGTAAAGTTAGCCATTCACATATGAATCCTACCTGAGTTTAACGAGCTGCTAGTATGATCGCTACAGGTTCTCCAGTAGCATCTACATCCTGCATCTTGTTATACCCATTACAAGTGCTTAAACACAACAATAGGCTATCAATACACTAAATAGGTAGAAAGAATACGTACTTTGTAACTGTAACCAAAAGATGTGTTTCGCTAACTCATTTAGCTTCAGCAATATATAGCATAAAAAGATAGCGAACAGCCATAAGTTCATCAATTCATTAGAAGTTGAAACAAAGTATTTAGTTTACCCGAGTCATGATCCATGATTAACCTTCCTCATAGATAACAAGTATGAGTTTTGTTTGCGGCTGTCAGTCCTCAAATCAACAACGATATTCGTAAACTCGTCCACTTCCTGCATATCCTGATGGAATAC